>JAUTBX010180382.1:0-15588 GCA_032361465.1 Lepetodrilus tevnianus
CTTAGTGAACTGAAATTCAATGATAAAATCAGGTATTATACACATTACCTGATTATACACATTAACTGTAACATATACAAACTGTCCAGTTTAGAATGGATCGCAATTTCAACTGCTGTGGGGAGGATAATAGGTAGATAATAGAAGAATTTTAATTGAAAAGTGTTAATTTTCGTACTGTGATTACTTGTAATAGAATGCTATACTAGTATAATGTACTTTTATACCAGAATGTCCTTGCGGCAATACATCGTGATAAACGTCTCACACATTCTGAAGAATACAGTGCCAGTCTATCACATCATAAGCTAACTGTTAAGCATTTTGACTTCAATAGTATCCATGTCTCCCACGCACATGCATTATCCTATTGAATATATTAGTAATAGAAATTATGATATATGTTTACTTTTACTTTCTGAGATTATGGCAATCAATACGGTATAGTTGAATAGTAATGGAATGGCCTACATTTGTCTATTGACTAATTCTTCGTATTTTGCTGTGGTGCCATGAGCATGTGTACGACATAAATATGCATTATTATTGTTATTGTTATTGTTGTTATTGTTGTTATTATTATTATTATTATTATTATTATTATTATTATTATTATGCGTTACCAATATCATTATTTGTGAGACCCAGTGATCACATACATTTCATAAATGTGACGCAATGTAATTGATGTTCAAATAATGTATAAATCCAATCATTTAAGAGAGAAACTATGGATGGATAGAGGACTTTATGTTTGTGTATTTATAACATGATGCTATTTTCATAGATTTATACAGTACCAAGGAGGGAAGTGTCGACTTTTAGTGGTGTATGTGTGAAGTCTTTAAATTACATGAAAGTACATTATGTACACATCAATTAGTCTCCACAAGTATATATTGGGCAATAAGACACATTTTCCGCCTGTCCCACTGATTTTCAATACATGTAGTTTCCTTTTTTTAAATAATCTCCTCGTACGGTATGAAAATTCGCGATGTTAAAAATATGGCAATATATTTTGTACTTATTTCATAATGCATGTATGAAAGCATTAATTTTGTTTACAGAACTTCCATATATATATTTACAGACGACCCTTTGAAGTAGATATTGATAAATAATATTACTTCTGGGGCTAAATATGTGAAATGTAAAATGACCGCCATTTTAGCATTTTTTTTGTAAAAGGTTGTCCAAAAGTGGATAACTTTTTCGGGTAGTACTAGTATTGTTGTCCAGTTCCTTCGTGAAACGCGTGGGGTATGCAAGCACAATGGCTACTGTCTTTTCACCCAGATGCTAATATCTGATACCACCAACACATCAGTATTCTAGGGTCCGGACATCCCTCGACGCACGTACCACTAGCACGACGGACAGTGTGTTGAATGACCGAGTCCCCACCGAGATGTTGACAATGGGTCAGGATAACCGTGTCGTTTGTATTAACAACACGAGATATAAAGAGGCGCATGCCCCAACTCCTCTATTCATTGTATAAATACACATTGGTTAAAAGACTCGCCTTGGCGTGCCACCCTTTCAGCTGCGTGTTCGACATAGCCATCGCACGAAATGAGTTCATCGCAAATTGAATACAGACACACGAAGGTCGTTAATGATTAGCTGCTTTTTCTTGAACATAGATGGACAAACAATTAAAAAAAATATTAAAATAAAAAATAATAAAGTAAAATATATAAAAATAAAGTTTAAAAGTAAAAATAAATTAAAATAGATGAGGGCGGACTGTTTTCACTCTCGGAATAAATGATTTTACAGATATAGTTTTGGTCATCAAGTTAGTGTATTGAACATACAATTAGGAGCAGCGAGACCATCACGTGACCAATCCACCTCTTCGCCGACCTACCCATTCTAGTTCGGAAATATTGTTATGGAAAGAGCTACATTGTGTGTTTATGTTACCCAGTGGGACGTGATAACTAAGCTATATTCATAGGACATGAACTGATGTCACAAATTACATGACTGGTGACAGTGTTCAATTTTCCGAATTGTATCGCTAAAAGCCACCTAGTTAAGGGCGACCTTATTTTCCATGAAGCCTATAGATACGGTGTGTTTATGTTACCCAGTGGGACGTGATAACTAAGCTATATTCATAGGACATGAAATGATGTTACAAACTACATGACTGGTGACAGTGTTAAATTTTCCGAATTGTATCGCTAAAAGCCACCTAGTTAAGGGCGACCTTATATTCCATGAAGCCTATAGATACCGTTCACAGAAAACGGAACAATTCTGAACAGGTGTTTTTTTTCTCAAGTTTTCTATAGGGAACAAATATAAATATTGTAATAATTTATTTCGAACGAAAAACCTCAATCTACAAAGAATATGTCACAGTCGTAGCTGAAGTTTATTAAATTAACCAGTGAAGATAGAATAAATGCGTCTTCCAAGTCATGTATTTTTGTTTTACATCTTGTTTGTATATACATATATTTCACTAGTTTTCTGCACCAAGTATGTCATTATAAGCTGGAAAGAAGGAAATGACTTCGATAAAACTTAGTGTTTTCGAATTTGTTTAATCCTATTGAATTTGTGATAAAAGAAATATGTTGAATTCAACCCAAATTTAATATGGTAATTCTATGATGCAAACTTATAACTCATATCTACACGTTTTTAACATTATTTTTTATTGTAAATATCATACGCTCATTGTTCGTGTATTCTGGAGAGAAAAAATCAATGTCGAACAACACAAGATCAACACAGTCCATACAGCTGTACGACACTCCAATGTTAGCAGAAATACAGACAACGAAAACAGGTGTTCCGATTACTGAAGACCAAGGGCAGACTATCCATTTAGGTTAACTATGTGATTCAGAGAGTGCCAGACCGTGAAATGACACGTCTTGTGAAATGTCTCATTTGAATTATTGTCGATTCGCTCCAGTAGCAAGAGGAACCACACACACTACTTATAACATGCTATACGAGCCCATCGTCTAGTTGTTGACTTGTACCCCCTCAACTCGACCCGCCGCTCCGGTCAAATAATTCGATCAAGGTCAATTGAGACTGTCCAGTGCCCGGTCCCAGGTGACTATTCTCGGACACTATCACACAGGAGTCGAAATGCGATATACAGGCTGTAATTGCCATTCAAGCACGTGGCCCTTCAACAGTTCTTATCATTGTTTATGAATAGTTTGATGTAGATCTGATATATATAGTATATTTGAATATTGGAACTATATCAACATAATACACTGCAGTATATAGCCTATTATATATGAGATTTCTGCATCGATCTTAGATTTAACACACATATGTATTTGTAAGTGCATTTGCGTATTTGAGCATTTGGGCATTTGAGCAGTTGTTCTGTTAGCTATAGTTTCTTCTAGTCTTCCCTATCCCTGCTGATCATAAGATACATTTTATATGGGTATGATCTCTTATGGTCAGCAGGGAAGGCTAGAGGAATCTAGAGCTATTATTCTGTATATTTGCGCAATATAAATGGATATAATAAGATAATTAATTTTAACATGATTTCAATTAAAAGGAACTAAATTGTGTCTGCTTCGCTTATATATTTATACTTGAAGTATAGTAGAATATTGCTACGAATATAAAGTTTCAAATTAAAATCACACTATTTCAACGTCATAGAAACACGTAGCTGCATTTGAAATAAGACGAACAGGAATTTAATGTTAAATGGTCTTTTTGATGGTGTTAGAACTCGAAACATGTTGATCTCAAGTAGTCGTTACAGTATGCTAATAACTGTGTATCACATTTCTGCCAACAGCAAATGCAGTTTGTCTCTAGTCTACACCCAGCAGGAGTGGTCGTATTGTACAATGTTATGTCCATGCATACTAACTGGCATTTTAATGATTTTGGTTTCAATTGGTTAGACTACATTGGGTGTTTGCCTCAAACATATATGCTAATATTTGCCTGCATACTAAATGAGAACACTGAAGGGTATTGCGTACATACCGAGCACCTGCTGTTATAGAGAAAATAGTGCGCCATATATAAGGAAACATATTCATACGCCACAGAGGTCAAACGTATCTATTGAGAAAACATGTTATGGGATTACTTAACAGCAGTACCAGAATTTCGCCATTTAATTCAAATTCATTTGATGTCTCAAATCGGTTCTTTGGATAGAAAATAGATATATTTCCCGATGACTACAAAATCTGAAAGCAAATATCACATGTCAGGGAAAGATGGTTCTTTCAGAATACGCAATAACCTCGATAGTGCCCATTTCCACATATGCAAGTATAATATTGTCTCTTAAAGATGTATGACTTACTTTAAGATATGAACGAAGAGTATGCACAAAAACATATGTAATCTTCGTGAAAATATATTTCTAAGCCGTAGATTATATTTTTTAAGAAAGAGGAACTTCATTTCTATATATCGATTTATCAGCGATGAGTGAGATATAAAATCATACATGTTCTGCGTTTGAGCTTATGCAGTCACTGAATAACATGTTAGACCAGAGAACTTCGTTTGAACAACTGGATCAAAAGATTTTCTTTAGATATTTATATTAATGCGTCCCAAAAGAGACACTAACGTTTGTAATTTCAGCTACATTTCAAAGATAGCCACTAATCGCATCTTACTACCCTACATATTCATTCTCTTACACTCACTGGTGTAATGGATTTTGAAAATAGCTAGCCACATTTTACGCAAAAATATATTTAACATGTAAATGACATGCACATATTTAAGAAGTCGGTAATATATATATTATATAGCTTTCAACTAACACCGAATGCATCCTATGAAATTCTATATCACAATGAAGTCGAACACAACAGCCGTATATTAGAATGCATGTCTATTTAGAAAGGTTAAATATTGTGAAATTCATAAAGAACATTAACTAACTCTACTGTATACGTTCTGAATATTAATTATTGAGCTAGTAGGCCTATATGTTTTACATTATCAAATTTCTAGAAGCAAAGTAGCCTATATATATATGTATGCTCTCGATGTTTAAGTTATAAACAGAGTCCCAGAATAGCCCAAATATAACACAGTTCTGTTGATTCCTATAAGAGATGGCTTAGCTAGTATAGAGATGGCCAACGGTAGAAGAGTACTCTAATAAACCCAATAAGAAAAGCCATTTGTCTCTGGGTTGAGACGTAGACGGAGAGAGACTAAAGCAGACACGAACAGCCCGAGCTAAATTAAGCAGGCATTCTTTACCCTATATACTTCATTCACAAACACTCCAAGAGAACCTATATCATATCCCTCTCCTGTTGCTTAGCGCACATCATTAGGGGGCTTCTGAACCCGTATCAAAATATCCTCTAGAGCTTATATTATGGACAGTAATATTTGGTGGTATAGCTTTGCCAGTAGAACTGCTAGAGTGTGTATTATAAATAACATACATTGAAAACTTATAAATACATCCTGGTTGAAGAAGTGGAGAAGGCAACATGTTCTTCTTATATAAATAGTACAGCATCGACTTGCAACTATGATGATTTGTACAACAGAACCATATGTACTTTAATGTGTCTTATCGCAATGTTGGCTTGCAGCCAGTGTAGAGTTTACGAACATATTTTCTAAGCCTATTTCTAATTCCATGTCCCAATTTTCTGTAAAACCACGATAAAAAGAAGACACAACGATGCATGATAATAAACGAAGGTCGTGGGGGTGGGAGTAGAGGAACGTGTGGGGGGTGGAGGTAGGGAAGAGGGTGTGGGGGGGGGGGGGGCAAGGTGGACAGGTACTTATTGGAAGTTCGTTCCAGATAGGTAGCATGCTGCAGATATGCATGTGCGGAAACAGACTCGCTGTCATGCTGTGAAATCGTGACGATAAGATTATACTTGTAATGTGCAGGCTTGTGTATGGACCAGGCAATGTGGCACTCAGAGTGGGGTATTTTCTATCAGAAATGGAATACTGCCAGGCAGTGCACTACCAGAGCAGGAGCATAGAAGGTATAAAGTCAGGTGATCTGGCACTATAGAGCTCGGTAGGGGGGCGGGGGCGGTGACAGGAAATGAACACAGACTTTGTTGTGCTCTGAGTATTATAAGTACAGTAATGAAATGCGGGTAGCTGAATGTATGTATACTACCACTATTCTTGAACAGTTAGTTTACGCGTACTTCGTGGTTTTATAAAAGTACTATTAAGAAGTTGACCATATTGATGCCTAAGATGTTTCTTTCATTTTTCATCTTGTACAAGCAGTTGCAATTAGTAGCTTTTGTAGTTTATTGGATTATTATGATTATCATGACAAATATCTCGTATTAATTTTATCAAATAATTATATCATCGTTGTAAGGTAACCGATCTTAGATATAATATGTACAAAAAATACCAGAATATAATAGCGATATCTAAATATATCCTAATATTAAATATGTATGTATAAATACTATTTTAATTGAATTACATGGCTACATAACTGAGATATTATGGTATTGATGGAACATACCGTAGCTACAGCACATTATAATAATAAGATTATTTTTAATAAAATTAATTTGCATGTCACGATCCGTCCCACATATATAGACGTATGAATGCAGAATTACATACAAGTTGTTCAACGCTAACATATATAGTATACACCTGCCATTAACGTGCTCATAGCAATGCCTTTCTAAGTATACGTACACGCCAGACAGAAATAGCGTAAACAATTCGCCATCCATATGTTGCTAAGTCAAGCCTGAAACAATAACAACTGGCATGTCTGTGTATATGTACATATGTTTATTGCATATCTGACAGCCTATGTCTACATAGTATACACAGTGCCAGTACATGCCCGGTTGATCTCCCTTCCAGACCAGCAGAACTATATTCTGAAACATAAATATGGAATAAGTATTTCAATAGCAATACTGTTAGTAGCGATATGCATTTATTTTATGAATTAATTATGCAGAAAGTAACTCACAGTGCTCTAAGTAGCTTGATTTAACGTATGCTACGTTCAATACCTATACTATATTCTGAGTAACAGTTTGTACTCATCCAAATACTCCTATTCACAATAGTGTTCTAGACCAGTGCAGCAAGGCTAGACTACTGTAGATCACGACGGTAACGAACATAATTGGCTCATTTCATATACATATAATACCAATCAATATAGTTCACATTTATATTACTTACTATTCACTTTCTGCGACAATGGATACCGTATATTCTATTATAGTACCGTGATGAATAAACGTAACACGACCTTTGTTTTCGTCTGGGATTCGAACCCCCGTCTGCACGCGAGTCTACCGACTTAACTAAAAGGAGGGATCCCTGCTGAGTGAGATAAGAGGAACACTTGAAATAAAACGCAGCCACATGTTCTCCCATCACCAGGGAACGAAACATTCTCTCTGTGGGACAATTACATTTTGGTAAGAACAGCCCACCATACATACAGAAATACTGTAAGACGCTGGGAGCCATTGTAATAGGAGTTCTTTATTGCATTACTGTGCATACAATAGTCGATGTTAATATATTGTACATTGTGTTCCCCTGTTTGGCGCTCAGCATTAAATGGGTAAAGCAAGCACTGATCGGCTCGTAAGTGGAGTATCCATGTTCTATCTGCGGCATGATATTCCAGTGAGCTAGCACTATAACAACTCGTGGAAATCCAGATTAGTACGAGCAGTACATATTATATGCATGCAAACCATAATGTGAGTTCAATAATTTCGAAAGTGACGTTAAACCCCAAATCAAACAATACAAGACAAGATTATTCATGATTTATAGTCACTCCTAATCTCAAACGTTGCGATGCTTAACTCTCTACTTGCCGGATTAGACACATATACTGCTATTTCAGGCATCTATGGTTGCCTCCAGCATGGAGAGGAGGTTTAAAGATGTCATGCAAATGTGTATAATATTAGTTGTTTACACCTATACTAAAATAATAACACTGACAACCAACGTGATAAACATCATCTGACCAGGAACCACGTAGTTGTCATATATACAACATTAAATACTAATACATGTATTATAATACGCATGTAATTATATGATTGATATTGCTCAAAAGGATTGACGTCTTATTATAAATAGTTCATAACATCTATAGTTTAATACAACTATATTGAAGCGTCATACCTCTGCATCTGCATCACCATTTCCATCGAATACTGTAAAATGCAATTAAAACAAATCCCATTCTTTGTAGATTTTTATTTGACTAGTACTAGTAATTGATATCCGGAGCAAAAATATAACTAGCGATGAGTTTTCAGTCGTTTGACAGACAGACAGACAGATATTTTATTAAAGTCGCACTTGTATGTGCATATAAATACAAATTAAAATAGGAATGTTAAAAAGTACAGTTCGATATACACAATACAACCAATCGCTCAGCGATTTATGAGAGACTAAAATGACATTGTAAATAAATACTGTATGAACATATTAATTTGGTGATTCATGTCAACAATGCATGTTTTCAGTTGGGCGGCATCTTAATAAGCTGTGATAAATATCTCCCATGCTAATTGAGTAAGCACACACACTCACTCATTAACATCCTCTCACACCAAGGATAGTTTATTACGCTCAGGACTCGCCCCTCTATCCTCATGAAGTGTGAACGTAATTAAAGGTACCCCTGGCGTGCGAGGATGACTCATTAATAGAGTGCTTGTTTTCTTGGATGCTTATATCTCTGTGACCTTCTTCAGCTCAATTTACCAACTAGACCTCTTCGCTCAGCTTCAAAACTCCTCTTGAACATCCCTACTGTGAAGTCGAGCCTCTATGGACTGAAATCCTTTTCCTACACCGCTGCCATGGAATGGAACAAGCTTCCGATAGAACTTCGATCCTCTCCAGAGTTCTAAACTTTTAAATCTCTTCTTAAGACGCATCTTTTCCGTCAAGCCTATCCCTAGTGACTGTGTTTTTGTCTGCGCTTCGAGGATGTGTTTTCCGCATGGAGTCCAGCGCATTATAAATGCATTATTATTATTATTAGTAGTAGTAGTAGTAGTAGTAGTGGTAGTAGTAGTAATAGTGGTAGTATACAGCTGCGTCGAATCTATTACATTTGACATTTGGCTTTAATGAGCTTTGCAATATTGTCTCTTAATATTCAATAATACATCATTCTCTAAAGCAACACCATCACATGTTGGTGCTCTGTTTAACCCTTGAAGCGCTGGTAGTTAGGTACAGGATACAGACCAAACCTTCACCACAGCAAAAACTGCACTGGTGAAAACGACGACGAAATTGGTGAAAACCTTTCCAAACTGATTTATTGAAAACAGTACCATGCTTTAGTGAAAATGGCATATATAATTAGCTATATTTAAGAGTATGTTTGATTATATATTGTATTATTTCCCGTACTTCTTGTCACAGTTTCTTTGGTTGACTCAAGAGACGCACCAACCCATACTTCGCAATATTACGTTTTTAATGTCTAATCCCGATGTCTCCCTTGCAGTTGCCAAATCCTGCCATTTTATTCAAGTCAAACGTCAAAACATTTTATACAAATAGTGTGTATATATTTTAGCGTATTTTATATTCCATTTTATTAATATGTTCATACAGTATTTATTTACAATGTCATTTTAGTCTCTCATAAATCGCCGAGCGATTGGTTGTATTGTGTATATCGAACTGTACTTTTTAACATTCCTATTTTAATTTGTATTTATATGCACATACAAGTGAGACTTTAATCAAATATCTGTCTGTCTGTCTATACAATAATACCAATGATAATTATCTTTTGTTTTGTTTGTCCAGCCATGCCCTTTATCAAATATACAACGTAATGTGATAGGGCGTTGGCAATAAAATATGTTCAGACATGATATTCAAATAGCTTGAAAACAGACCAGTCTGCAAGTACTGATAGGTCTATACATACACTGTAGAAGGGTATTTTGATATTGGAATTCTATGCACAGCCGACTTCACATTAGTGAATATTTTTGCACTCAGACCAATGGTTATACTGTAAACACAGGTGACGAGGCAGACTTCGGAATTACATACACGACCATTTACCTTAACTATTCTACACAATGCTCGACCGTGGCGGCAACGCATAATGGATCTAGCCCTGAACAAGAATGCGGCGTCTCGCCGTCTTAGTGAATGCATTAACCGACTTTCTGTACGGTCGATAATAACTGTGTTATTAAAATGTCTGTCTCTCGTGTGATTACTACCCATCCGAGGTATAATGTGTCGACGAGTGTCCGGAAAGAGTGGCGAGACTTTGAAGAAAGCCCTGTTACGTGCGTAATTGTGAAGACGCGATGGTAACTTTTGGTGACAATTGGACACATTCCGGTCACCCCGGCCGCGTGCCATTGCTTCGTACCCAGACGTATTCCCTACTCACAAGTATTGATGCACTTGGTTTACTAACAGTATGGCAAAGAAGACATCTAGGAGTCTTAGATCTGATCATGGAGATAGGTCATATGAACTTATTTAGACTACCCATTGTCTGTGGGTGAAAGCAAATAGCGTAAATATAAATTATATTGATTGGCATTATATCTATTTGAATGGAGCCCCTGAAATGCTTTATACAGACATGATTATATTATAAGGAAATACATTTAAAACAATCTTGCTCTATATAATATTTCACTTTTTAATAATAGCTCTACGGTACAGACCTAACGTATACCGTATATATCCGACGTTAAATAAAGTTTCTTCTTCGCAAGACATTGCTTTTGGACGACAGACAGGTCAATGCTGACACAATCTATAACTCCAGTGTCGGCTACCATGAGAATAACCGAATTTGTCCAGTATACCTTAATTTATATTGTCACGTACATATACCAGGTCCAAAGTGCATACTTTATTAATGTTTATACAATGTGTAGTTTAAGAAATAGTTCAGTTTATTAAATATAGCAGTGTTTCCTAAACCGGTATCGTTATGTCTGAACCTTATGTGTCAAGTCGTTGATATACTGTTCTAAATTAGGCAATGATAGCTTTTACATCCTAGTATATTACATATTACAACTGGTGCCAACCAGAATATAAATAAAATTGGAAAACTTTCTATATTCAACTATCTATTAGCAGTGGATAACATTGTCAAACAATTGGTTGCCTGCACGATATGACCATATGTTGATATTGAAAGACGATCACTTATATGATTACTCATATATATGAGTCATAAATAAATAAAATAAAATAATGTGTTTCAGCTATCATCTGGATTGATACATTATTCCCGTTCTGAAGTATAGCTGAGCTAAGTGATACATTATCTAGATGTCAATGCTTGGCTAGGTCTACCATGTATTACTATGAATCAAAATGAAGATGTTGGGAAAAGAGCAACGTGCCCGTCATTTAAAACATCAAAGAATATCAGTAAATCCCCCCCCCCCCACACACACACACATGTCCAAAATGACATATGCGCGCGCACACACACACACACACACACACACACACACACATACACGCACGCACGCACACGCACGTTATCTGAAAACATTATAGCCACATACAGCAAAATCTCGGCTGAATATAAATTCTCACAGACATCTGAAAAAGATCCTGGGGAGCCTACAAGTGACCGTAAATCTCAAGCCATAATCGCAAATGATTACTGGTTTATGCCTGCGTGTGTAGTTAATTATAGTAGCCTGCGGTTATCTACTGTTAGTGCAAAAAGGTAAGGCTTCGGTGAACATGATACGGGGCAGAGAGTTTGCTAAATCCGGGGTATATTCAAACATACAAAGCTGAATGCAGGCCTATACGTTCTGAATGCATGGACGAACACATTATACATTTACTGGCACCTTTAGAACGTACCCATCTTCATAAACAAGAACTCTTAAGGCACCCAAACGTTTCGAAACGAATCCAGGCATACTAGTAGATTTCTCACATACCCAGTCATGTGGGATAGAGCTAGCCCATGTGATACGCCCATGTGGGATATCCCTGTCCCACTCTAGCAACTCTAGCATTATAATCTTCTGTAGGAGTTACCCGATAGTTCTTAGAAATCAAGTATAATGTTGATTTCGTAACCTGTTTACAGTGAAAAACTAAAACTATGTTTTACACCCGTAAGAAATAGGATAAACAAGATGGCGCGATTAGTTTTTTGAAATACCATGTAATAAGGAAGTTGATATTTCGGTCATTTTTGTCAGAGCTCGCAAAACACTCATTTCTCTTAGTAATTATTTGAGAAAAATAATCCATCATATAGGCAGTCATGTGGGATTGAAATAGTACACCCTCGGTGGTGGACATTTCGACCAGAAACTCGGCAAGCCTCGTTTCTGGTCAAAATTTCCACCACCTCGGATGTACTTTTTCTATCCCACATGACCGCCTATGATGGATTCTTATAGTATCACACTAGAATCAAGTGACACGGAAGGCCGCAAACCATTCCATCCTGGATGCGCAAATGGTTTAAAATGTGAACCGTGTGCTACGTCCAGACATTGCCTGCTTTTTCAAAAACTTGACATAATTATCAGGAAAGTAAGAGAAAGTAGACGTAAACATAGTTAATACTATGTAGTTTTAAATGGCTTTCAGTCGTGAACAGACGGATGATAAATTAAGGAAGGCACACGTGCGGCGCGTGAAAGAAAGTTGTTTGTTGTGGTCTGGTAGATAAAAGGTCGTTTCCTGTGGAACCGGAAATTGCTCTCGCCGGTCTAGGTGTGATGCAGATGCAGAGTTAAGAAAGCGCAAAGTACATCAACGTTAGTGGCTGTACCATTTCCCCAACGAGACATATTATTATGGATGTAAGTGAAATGGTAGAACTATCACAGCAACAGAAAAACACACGTTATGTGTCCTAGCTTTAGGTTTCCGGGTCAATGGAACATCATTCTAGGAACAGTTAGTGTGCGTTTTCTCTTCGTTGGTACTTCAACTCTCCAAGTTATGTATGTAGGCCTATACATGTGTGTCACTCGACAGTTTAACGTTATGTGTTTACAGTTTACATTGCTTATAACAGTCATTGCTACATTTGATTGTAAAATAGGTCAGATTTTGAGAACCTAATACAAGTGTAAGTCTTTAACATAGAACTATGATATGCCCTGCAGTACTTGAGACTATGGTTAGCTAAAACTATTAAAGAGATACAAATAATGTCTCGTTCAACCAGACTTGCATTTGTATCGAGCCCCTAACATGCGAATTACAATTAATTGTAGCTGCAACTGAAAAGTTGGGTCCTTTTTATGATTTGTAAAAAAACATGTATTTCTTTCAGGATAACCCATATATACCTCATCTGTGTCCGTCGATGCGGATACTAGTATTTCACGTGGCCGTATAATTAAGATTACCGCCAATCTCCAAAACCAAGATCTAAGCAAATCCCGTTTCCAAGAGTGTTGGTCTCGATAACCTTTCTTGAACCCTGCTGTTTGCCAATCAGATTACTTCTTGCCAGATCCTCTTCGCACGATGGACTGGTACTGGTATATAGAACGTAGAATACGAGATCTCGCTTATGACATGGAACCAGTCTAAGTTGCTCGCGGAAGCTCTCCTTTGATTGGCTATCTCTTAGCTCTTCTTGTTTCGTTACTAGAGATCGGTGTTCATCACTCACTCCGATGTCTAATTTACATAATAATGCATTACCATTACAGGCTGATTGACTCATCGTCGTAGAAACTCTGCTTGAAGTATATTCTCATATCCAATGGCAAATAACCCAACTTATGCTACAATAGCTATAACACGTGGAAGTCTGGTTACCGAAACAAAATCATTCTGGTTACCGACTTCATATGCGTTTCTCTTCTAATAAATACTTTTTTTTATATATATATATATAGGCCTACTATGATCCTAGAAATACGACAAAACCTAGTTCGGAGTCTCCCAGGAAAAATACACAATGTGTGGTCTCTTGTATTATAGCTGGGAATTCCCACTGCACGTAAAACACGTCCTATTTACTTACAAGAACGAAATAAACAGGAGACAGGGCATAACATATTTCCCGATGCAAAGGGTGAAGCTTCCTTTTCAACTGAGCATAGAGTGTGATCTGGTTTTGTTCTTTACGGCAATAAATCTTCAGATGTACTATCCGAGTCAAACATGCACTGGGTATCGTTTCTCGAAGCTCTCCTGTGTAAGACCATAGCGCTCTCGTGAGTGCCTGATCCCCATACATTAGAGCATATTCGTTTCAAACCGTCGACCAACCCTAGGGTGATGAAATGACCATGCTTGATCCCCATACATTAGAGCATATTCGTTTCAAACCATCGACCAACCCTAGGGTGATGAAATTACCCAATAACCAAACACTCATGATGATACGAGTACCCTCATTGGCTAATTTCATCACACGACTGTCACCCTAGGGTAGGTCGAGTGTTGAATCGAATACGAATCGAATATGCGTAAATATGATCTCATTGAGAAAAGATACATTTTGGCAAATTGTGGAAGGTGTGGGTTTTTAATTCTGATCATTGTCTCCTTGTAACTGCATTCCGTAACCGGGGCTGTGCACCTGGTTACACCGTCTAGTCAGTAGTCATACCGTAGTGTTAAAAACAATAATCTTATTTATTTTGTGTTATAGGATACTTGTTCCTGGTGAAATCTTTGGTGTACGTCTGAAGCTATTTAAAAGTGTCTGGACAGAATATCTTTACTTCTGGATAGATAATCCCTATTTCCTCATAACTATTTTATTTATTTATTTTATAGTGAGTTATTGCCTATATCTGACAATCCCCGCCTAAGAATATTGATATTAGAGACAAAACGAAGTTACGATAAGCATACCATAAGCAAAATGTCGTTGAATGATATTTGGGAACCGATCCCCATGCCGTGTCTGTCTATGCTCAAAACAAAAGCTAAAATAAAAACAATAATGAAAAAGAATGCAGACCATAATTGACAGGTGTTGACTTTTATGTATGACTGTTTTATGCATATCTGTTAAATATAGAATATAACTGTTGTATAAAAGTACATTCTTTTTAATAACAAGTATCCGCTTACTAATTGTTATCATCATGTGTACTCATTTGACATCAAACTCATACAAGTAAACAACCGTTGATACATCGCGTGAACTTATAAGCCTAATACGCTGTACCTTTTAAAAAACAACAGGTTTAGAGAACCCCACACACAGTTTGAACTTAATCACCCCTTTCATAACCCATTTTTGCAGGTTTAATGGTTGCAGGAAAATTCACGAACGGTTTATTGCTTCTGATAACAAGTGTCATTTGGTTCGCAAGCATAAACCCAAGCCATAAGTTTGTTACGCGTTATAAATCAAAGACCTTTGTCACAGCACCTGAGAGTCTAATTTGGAGACCTTCAACGTGAGATCTATAAGCGGAGCGGAACCCTTGACATTTTTTTTTTTTTTTTTGTATTTGAATATTTCTACGTACAATGAAGAGCGGATGGACAATCACGCCGCGACTAAGAAAGAAAGTTGGTCCTTTTTAAGAAGTATATCAGTCTCATTAAAATAAGATCCGAAACTAACGCTCAAACAGA
>JAUTBX010180493.1:0-15585 GCA_032361465.1 Lepetodrilus tevnianus
CTGGGCTCCTGCCACAATAGAAAGCGTTGACGTTACAATAGTTGTAGCCTACAAGAGCGTCGTGCAACAGGGGCCAGCCCTGTATTTGTGATACGACTACAGGTATATATATATATTAGCAGTGTTTTGCAAGCAGCTCGAGGAAAATGAGGTATTCTTTATATGCAGAACTGTAGACTGATTGATCGCTTTATTGCTTAAAGTCACTGTGGGAATCTTTCACCCATATTTGATGATTGAAGCTTGCCCACTGATACACCAGTGGTTGTATGTATAAGCAGTATTTGTGTATATGCCAAGATTCCTTCCACGAGCTTTACCTCCAATGTTTGTATGATAATAACCGCCTCGAACTACAATGCCTGTTTACGTAGCGTTCTGTTGCCTCGTTAGAACATCATCCATATTTATGGCCTATTAACTTTACAACATATATATTAGCATTGAATTGTCATCATAAAATTGAACATATACTTTGGTAAAGAGCTAGACTAGTGGTCCCGGTTGTTTTCTATGCAATGGGGTAACCTTAAGGTACAAAACGGAGCAACTCTATGGTAACCGCTTATCTCCTACAGTACTAAGACGTTTGCATATTATATTTGCATATTATATAGCACTGCTCAACTGTGTTCGAGGCCAAGAACAAAAATGCCATCGGCAGAAACTAGGGCTGGCTACATATATCAATAATGGTGTTTATTATTGATGGAACTATTTAGTAATGAACATAGATATATAAACTGTGTTATCGATAGCTATGGACAGACTTATGGATTACAAAGTAAAGATTTGATTCACTTTTAAAGGACATCCTGAAGAACGTTAACAAGCAGACGATCATTTCTGAGCAGTATGAAGACATTGCCAGTTTTTCTTAGGGTATATTTATATCTCATACATTTTCCAAACATGTTTTTGTCCAATAAATTGTCCACAAAAGACAAACAGTTCTTATCAGTAAATGTTCGATATTGAGCTGATGATTATTGATCTTTCATATTTGTATCGATAGTCAATCCTAGCATAAATTGTACCTTAGTAATAGGGACAGTAAGTCTCGTCGGGTATCATTTCCATTGATATGAAGAAATTCGACGGTTGCTATGAATGACGTCTGAATAGTGAAGTTTTCATGTGAGGTCACAATGGAATGTCGTCAAATGTGTAGCGCATTTAGGTGTTTGACCCATTTATGTTCCCGGATATTGAATGAATCTCGGGCAATCTCGTGTCAACTTACTGTCCCTATGGTGAATTCTATGACTAAGGTTGCAGTTGCCTTAGAGTTACGTCATTTCGTACACGACCGTCCAGTTGGCGCGACGGTGTCATATACGTTACTTTCAGGCATAGCAACAGACGATTCTGATTTCAGCAGAAAACAAACCCAAGGTCTGTGGTCTGCAGACACCAAGCCACGTACCATGGAATAATACATCGGCAGATTTCAACAGATCCGTGGAAAGTTGCCATGCCGTAAATAGTACCAATGGCATCAAGAGGGTGTCAAACATTTATTCTGTTGCCTCGACCCCCATTGCCTCACTAACCATGTTGCCTCAACCCCATTGCCTCAATCCAGTTGCCTCGACCCGGTTGCCTCGACCCGGTTGCCTCGACCAATTGCCTCGACCATGTTGCCTCAACCCCATTGCCTCACTAACCATGTTGCCTCACTAACCATGTTGCCTCGACCAATTGCCTCGACCATGTTGCCTCAAACCCATTGCCTCAACCCGGTTGCCTCGACCATGTTGCCACTATCACGCTGCCTCACTCACCATGTTGCCTCATCAACCCCATTGCCTCAACGCGGTTGCCTCGACCATGTTGCCTCGACCACATTGCCTCACTAACCATGTTGCCTCATCTACCAACCTAAGCATACAATTCCACGCAACAGACATATGGATATAAGGGATTGTAGTTTACCGGTAATCAATCAAATTCCATTTATACAACACAGAGATTCCTATCGCAGACATCTAGTCCGGACTGATAATAAACACAGGATTCTGTAGCGTTACTTTGTTCATTCGTGCAGGATACCAAATACCAATATGCTGTATCAAAAGATGGAATATCTTTTTTATCTCCAAGCCTACTGAATCAATGTATACCTTGTGTAGCACAGGGATTTTAATAGATTAAACTTGAAAACTCCAGGGATGAAGAACATTATATTTTAAAGTTATTTTCTACCCTAGGGGATCATTGGGACTGATTAATACCCAAATAAATCTTTGAACGTTAATGGATGGATATGCCTTTTATTATCGACATAAAAAAATATGTGATAGATATCAAATTGACAAATGTATCAATCATATTATTTATTTAAAAAGTATTCACTAGTAAAATAATAAAAACTATTAACTAAATACTTTTGCGTAAAATTCTCTTCAATGAATGTAACATTACACTGACGTTGGATGTAATAACTAGTACAGGTTGGTAATTGTACTAATTCTTTATTTATTATCACGCAATTATTCCGAAATAATGGAATCGGAGACTGCAGTTAATTGATTGTGTATACCTGTGTTTCGTAAATAGAAATGCCCAGAATTAGCTCATTACCTAACGTGTTTACCATGGTGTTACTTATGTACCAGCCTTCGTAGTGACCTTGACCTTGTGAAATGCGGCTGAGGCGCGACAGTGAAGACATATTCTAGAATTCTTGTCGCCAAAGACTTGCGTCACCTGAAAAGGTCATTGACATTGACCTCCAGGAATTAGGTCATAGTTGTTGTCCATTTGAAATAGAGCCAGGTGTGTAGAAGCAGACGCATCCACAGACGCATCCACAGACGCATCCACATATGCATCCGCATTCCGCAGTCGCATTTCGCATTTCGCATCCACATCGACTTCCTAACTAACTTAATTTTATTTATACAAAATATAAGCATAATATAGTTCCAGTACTGGCGAAAGCACTCTAAAATACCTCTAGCGACGCGCCTGAAAGCTTGGATTGTATTAACTGCAAGTCATATGGATCCAGAGCAAGGTGATTAACTGATGGCATAACAATACCAGGTGTATGTAGTAATCTATTTGCCATCAATACATTCAGAGAAACAACATGTTTCATAATAACAATCTTAAAGGCATACGTTCGTTTTGAACTAGTTTTTAGCTGCTACAACTGCAAAGTACATTCACTTGACACGTAAACAAAATCATGATTGTACTTCCAAAATCCTTTACACCAATGTAATGTTGTTGTTGTTTTTGTTTTGTTTTTGTTTTGTTGCAGTAAACTTGCGAGCGCCGGCTGGTACGGACAGACCAAAAATTATAACTGCATTGCCACTCTACAGCCAGCGCATCCTATCAATATTGTGTTAAGCAATGTAACTTTCGTGAACATTGATGCTGCTCCAACCCCACCCCCGCCCGTGCCGGAATTTAAACTTGGGACCTTTGGTTCAAAAGTCCAAGCATTCTACCATTGCGCTATCACCTGCCCTCTCTGTACGGTAGACACAATTTCACTGCAACCACCCTGATACAAAAAACCTTCTTCGAATCGTCAGTAAAAACCTGAATATGGTTGTATGTACATCACTGTGGCTAACACTTAAATAGATAATAAGTTTTTACCAACATTGAGAAGAAGTAGATATCTGTGTGAGGTAGATAATATCATGTACAGAGTTGAAAAGCAGAAAATAAATTGGATAAATTGGCAATGTAGAGCTAAGGAATGCATTTCTACTGCTAGTTATCACTGCGAGGTACCACTGCTAGGTACCACTGCTAGGTACCACTGCTAGGTACCACTGCTAGGTACCACTGCTAGGTACCACTGCTAGGTACCACTGCTAGTTCAGTAAATGACGTAGTCATGATGGTCAGCTACACCCACACACATCCGAAGGTGGACGCGGATATCAAGGTTAGAATAAGAGAAGCAAAGGAAGGACTAGTGCGGGGAGTAAAAACTACATTCACTACAATGTCATCATGTAATATTTACTCATTCTTTCACAGCTGCTATTTCAGAGAACAGTCACGCTTATCCCAGTAAACCGGATTAGCAGCTCAAGTAAATACCTCACATCGCCATTGTCTCTCTTAATTGCACAAAAAGTCAAATGCACGGGTACCAATACACGGGTACCAATGCACGGGTACCAGTGCACGGGTACCAATGCACAGGTACCAATACACAGGTACCAATGCATGGGTACCAATGCACGGGTACCAATGCACAGGTACCAATGCACAGGTACCAATACATGGGTACCAATGCACGGGTACTAATGCATGGGTACCAACGCACGGGTACCAATACACAGGTACCAATGCACGGGTACCAATACACAGGTACCAATACATGGGTACCAATGCATGGGTACCAATGCACGGGTACCAATGCACGGGTACCAATGCACGGGCAGTCACCTTCATATTTCAGTCATTTCACTAGTTTTATATAAACAAGATGACTTCCCGTGTATGAACCAATAAATCTTGTATTAGGGAGTTGGCCATCTTTCCCTGATGATCGCCCTACAGCTGACGACTTTGAAACACAATATCACCAATGCATAGTCCATATAATACTACAATAACTGAATAAATAAATAGATTGATTAATGAAATGTGAGTTAAAAATATAGAATAAAGCTTACCTTAGTCATGTTATAAAGTATAAAATAATATTTTCTTCAAGTACACTGTACATGAATAATTTTGCGTCCATTTTGCATGTGAACTACTGAAGATAGTATAGTATGCCTTTAAATATTGATTCCAGATATAAAAAGTTAAATGTAGACTAAAGTTTATATTAGGCATGTTATAAAGGATAAAATACCTAATTTTGCATGTGAACTACTGAAATATAGATTCCAGTTATAAAAAGTTAAATGTAGACTAAAGCTTACCTTAATCATGTTGTAAAGGATAAAATACCTAATATTTTCTTCGAGTAATAATTTTGTGCCCATTTTGCATGTGAACTACTGGTATGCCTTTAAATATGGATTCCAGATATAAAGACAGGTTGTAATATTGTTCACCAAACTCCAGTTGACATATGTGTATTATTATTCCATTAATTCCATTGGACTTTCTTGCACTGATAATTGTCGCTGATGTTTTCAGAAGAAATCCACAAGTAGTGTTTGGCTGACGATAGGAATAGAAAATAACTGGTTCTGATGTCAAAATGTTATAGGTCATAAAGAAAATTCACCGATATAATCTAGAAAAATTCAGACACTACTGATCACTCATACTCAATACCGCATATCAATTACAGTAACAATAATTATTTAAAAGGTTGGAAAAAAATTAATTATGGGAACAAATTATAGGAATAATTTAAATTCATGAGTGATAGTGATGTCATAGTTTTTCAAAGACGAGCATGATTTTAGTATCACAAGCATGATTTTATTATTACAAGCATGATTTTAGTATCCAGTCACATTTTTCGCACAACAAGTAGGAATACATGGATTTATTCCTTTCATTAATATTAAAATGTTCGCATATTATTTCTTATTCATGCTATATGACGAAAAACAATAATTCACTCATTATATCATGCAAAATCTATGCTCACAAGCTTGCTCATAGCTCTACATTATTACCACGATCAGTGCACTCATTTCCCCTCAATCCCCTGGGGAGTATACAACACTGGCAGCCATTGCACTCTAATCATACCATACTGTCAACCATTCATGTCTCAAAGGTAGGAATCAGTATTAAATAATCACGGAAATCTGATCTGGTACATTTCAGGACTAATACAGTTATGATCAAAATAAATCTTGAAAACACTTCTTAAAAGTAATTACCGGAATATAGTTATGGAAAATATAAATTTAGAATAATAAATTGGAATGCTGTGGTGTTGAATGAGTTTTTGATAACATTATTAAAATTGGCACCTCAAAAAATATACTAAAAGTACACATATAATGTCATCATACATGATATAAAATTCTGTTTACATCTTGTTTTTGAAAAAAATTAATTGGAAAGAGAAAACCGAAAATGAATTTTTGCACATATTTTTCACTCCTGAAATTATAATTCCAGACTTTTCACACAACATAATCATAGTAGGTTGTATTGCCCTTCAAAAATATGTTAAGAGAACTGTGCAATCTAAACCACCGGTAATTAAATATAAATAAATGATGGGAAAAAAATATAAATATCTATTCATGGTACTAAAATCTATGTGGGTTGAATTCTAAACATACGTAACTGCACATTTATTGTATTTATCATAACGTAAAATAAGCTACTTTTGTAGACAATCTGATTAAGGACCTGTTGTGAACTAAAATTGATTTCCTATCTGATGAAATACTATATATTAAAATATTTTACAATAATTATATATTTCAATACACAGATCAGAATCTCATGAAATACAATATACATATTCTATAATAATATATTTCCATACATTTCAGGCCAAAGAATTGATTCCGGAACCATTGCTACGACAACAACAATTCCCTGTTACTGCGACAACAACAATTTACCATTACCGTGACAACAGCAATTCACTGTTACTGTGACAACACTAATTTGCTGTTACTGTGACAACAACAATTTGCAGTTTCTGTGACAACAACAATTCGCTAGTACCGTGACAACAACAATTCACTGTTACTATTGACAAGAACAATTCACACAAAAAGAAACCTACCAAAAAAATCATCATGAACATAACCAACGCTACAGACAATCTGGAGGTCATCAGGCTGATGGAGAATGTCTGTTACAACTACATCGCGCCGGCCATCTGCGTGTTCGGCATCCTCTGCAACGTCCTCAACCTCCTAATCCTCACGGAGCGGCATCTGAAGGAGTCTCCGTACTCCTACCTCTCGGCCATGGCCAGTGTGGACCTCTGCGCCCTGACCCTTCTCTTCATCGTCTTCGTCTTCGCCCGCAATAATCCATTCAGCTACTACTGGCGCTTCTACGAGGCCCACCTCTTCTACCCGCTGGTCAACATCTGCACCAACTCCAGCATCTGGCTGACGGTGATGCTGACGATCGAGCGCTTCCTGTATGTCTGCCACCCAATCTGGGCAAAGATCTACTGCGACCGAACCAGCACCAATGTGAAGATCATCATCATCATCACCTGCATCGGCGTCATCAACATCCCTCGGTTCCTGACGTTCCGTGTCAAGTACATCTCCAACCTGGACGACCCCATCTACACGCGCGACTCCACAGACTTCCGCGAGACCCACGTGTTCACGGTCATCAACTGGTTCTATAGCATCGTCATCAACTTCATTCCTCTGATCGTCCTCTCCATCTCCAACATCTACCTTGTATACGCGGTGCAGCACGCGCGACGCCAGCGGCAGGTTCTGGAGATCCGCAACAACCGCGAGGCCACGTGGAACCGCGAGCAGATGAGGCTGACCATCACGCTGGTCAGCATTGTGTTTCTCTTTATCGTCTGCTACATCCCGTCGGCATTCGCTGACCGCCCGGCCGCCTATGCTCTCTTCGGGAAGGGATTGACCATCCAGCAGTTTACCCACCTCCCATCGTACCGCCTCCTTCAGACCATCTCTAATGTGCTGGTCTGCTGCAACCTCTCACTCAACTTTGTCCTGTACTGTGCTTTCAATGACAAGTTTGTACGCGTGTTCAAAATGATGCTGGCACGCTGGAAACATTTCCTCTTCGACAAGACTTCCGATGGGAAGCGGTTCCAGAAGATACGAATGCAGAAGACCACCACCAATGGGATCACGCTGTCCAATATGTCGAGTTCGGGACTCAGTGAGATTCAGCCGTCTCGCATGACGACCGTCCCATAAAGACAAAACCAATCTCAATCACAAATCGTACCTCACAGTACCAAATACATCACCAACAAAATAAAGACACATGTTATTGGACACATGATAGTGGACACCATTCCGATTAGTCGAATGTGGGAAATTGCTCCAGAACTAGCCAAACATTGGACTAGTGGTGTAAATGGACCACAAGATGTCGACCTTAGATCGTTTCTCGATTGCATGTTTCTGGGAAGCTTGACATGCAATGAGAAGAACGACCACATCATCGAAACATTCAGGGATTATTTACGTTTCTTTGCAGATTTGCTGCTTTGGTGCATAAAAAAATGGGTTCCTTGTGAATCTGAGATGAAACTGCCGATACAGGAGTCTTCAATTTTTAGTGTTGTGTACAGAGGACACTAAACTGATTGGTCCAGTGCTTCTAAGAAACCCTTCAGATGTAAGAACAGGATCCAGGACATGACCTCAGTAATTCTATCTGTAGTAGGAAGTCTGTGCCCAGACAATATGGCTTGCAAGAATCATGCATTATCATTATGTTTTGAAAAGACAATGGGGCTTGCAAGAATAATGCATTATGGTTTTAAATAGGTTTAAAAAAGACAATGGGGCTTGCAAGGATGATGAATTATGGTATTGAAAAGACAATGGGCTTGCAAGAAAAACGCATCATGGTTTGAAAATTATTTTCCTGCCAACAGCTCCGGTTGCAGAATTCTGGTTAAAATGTCCAACTGCTGGACTAGCTTCAGAACCTCCATCAGTTGGTTCCAATGCTCAGTATTACTAGCCCTTGCAATGCTGCCTCCTTCAGTGGATATTACAACAACACACAGGACAAAGAATCCATAGTGCATACATCCTTGATTTGACTCTCACTACAGGAATATTCTCGCGAAATCCGTGGCAGATTTTCCAAAGGTTTTCTTCAGGGCAACTTCAGGTCAGGAAACCAACGTGACTTCATAAGGCATACACAGACACACACTTTGCATCTATCTTACCATAGAAATATGCACTTCTAGTCCTATCTACCATGTTCTTAACATTCCCGCCTTGTCAACCCAGCTCAATACGGACTCTGTGCCTTATCATGCACCCAAGGCAATACACCCAGATGTGGATATACGCTAGATGAAGACATGAACAATTAAGGCTTGGGTACAAAATTACCCTAAAGATGAATGCTGGTGAATGATGAGGTATTGAATTGCTGGTGACAAAACTGTCAGTTTTATGTAAATTCATTACATTTAGGGGTTTACGCATGAACCACATCTGTCTATTCAGAGGTATGCGCTTCACAAAAGGGTCATAATGGTAGCCCAGTTGTACGTGGGAGGTTTGTAATTTCTTGCTAAAGTAAACGTATGGCATACGCCCTTATTTACACCAGGGTGTATTATATGACCCTTCCGTGAAACACAGACAGGGAGATCATAATAATTTATTCATTATTTACTCTATATCTTGAGATGATTTTGTGAAATCGGGTCTCATGAAAAACATTTCAAGTCAGAGTAGAAAATGAAAAGGCAATACTATGATAAAAAGAAACAAGATTTTGATTCAAGAATTGATCCATTTTTCTTTTTATTGTAATGATTACCACAGTGAAAATATTGATTTGTATGTTAATTCTTCACCTTCTGATAAGAGTGTTATCTAACATATGTGTGCATTAATTCCTTTCAACAAAGAGAAACTGACTGCGATACCAAAGTATTATAGTCTTGTGGGGTTGGCGCCAAAGTAATCACTCTTTCACACAATGACAAACAATGATATCCTATTACCTGAATAACTTTTTGTTTTTGCAGTTTAGTACAATACTTCAGCAAATTGAGTGTATTTGCTTGGTTGTCATTTTTAATATAACATTTGCTTCATGAATTAATGACATTTGCACTAGATCTAGCATTCATACAAGAAGGCACTGCGATTGTTAAAGATGTCGTTTCTGTCCATTGTTAACTTTAATGACATGACTATAAATAACACACAAAAAACGAGGAACATATTATTCCATTGTAATGACATTTCCTCTAATCATATTCCATCTTTGTTTGTCCAATCACTAATTGAGGGTTGAAGTGCAATTTCAGAATGTGAGTAGCTTATGGTATTATATATTTATGTGCATCTACCATTTTAAAATAATATCTATGGAAACATGCCCTGCCCCGGATCTGCATATCCATTTATGATGTCTGTGGGACCATCTTGTTCAGGTGTCCGTTGCTCAGAAAATTGTAGCGCTACAATAATTGTAACTGGGCTCCCGCCACAATAAAAAGCACTGGCTTTACAATAATTGTAGGCTACAATCCGCTCCAATAGTTCTGAGCAACGGGCCCCAGGATCAAAATGAATCCATCACATTCATGAATCTTTGGATCCATCATATTCATAGTCTGGATCCATCATATTCATTTGGATCATTTAATTCAGGGTCAAAATTTATCCATTACATTTATGAAACTTTGGATTCAATTCACGATCATAAAAGCATCCATTATATTTATGATTCTTTTGATCCATTCAATATTACAAATGAACCCATTACATTTATGATTCTTTGGATCCATTCAAGATTACAAATGAACCCCATTACATTTATGATTCTTTTGATCCATTCAAGATCACAAAAGCATCACATTCAAGATCACAAAAGCATCAATTACATTCATGATTATTTGGATCCATTCAAGATCACAAATGGACCCATTACATTCATGACTCTTTGGATCCATATTACCAATGAATTGATCCATCAAATTAACAAATATTTGGCTTCAATGAAATCAGAATCAAAATGGACTTAGCAAGTCTCCTGAATCTGCAAGGTTCCATGGAGCCTTTTTACGGTACTTCATTTAATATTTGGATTCATGTAATTCAGAATAAAAATGGATCCCTTACATTCATGGACCTTTATATCCATGACATTCAACTACTTAGTGAGTCGCCTTAGTCTGCAAAGATCCCTGGAGCCATTGCACTTCAGGATCTATTCTAAGCACACTTATTCACATCCCCCGTAATTCTCTCTCTCTCTACTTTATGATCAATTTAATTAACTTGATTTCTATCCTATCTCCATAAATATGTGGATGTTCATCTGCAGGTGAGAATGATCCGTAGTATGAGTACATATCAAGGATATGACAAGGAAGAGATTATAGCAGATTACCATGCATTATCATGTTCAAGGTTTTAAAGATTCAGCAGGGAAATACATTTTATTGTGTGGGAGTTACTCTGTAAAATATTAAGTCATGAAAGTACCCACGAGTTAATGAAGAATTAGGAATTATATATATTTCTCGAGTTAATTACGAGTTCAACAGGCTTTCGGTTAATTAATCTTTTTGGCCTTGAGTGCCCGCAATGGGCTTGGAAACATTAAGGCGAGAAATTAATCCATAATTTCTCGTAACTCGCGGTCCATTCTGATTACCAGTTCCGATGAAATTTAATGATGCTCAAGGTGATAAAAGGCGTAGAATTTTTCCTGGTTATTATCTCGTACAATGTGACTGGAATACGTATTTTCGGAAAGTCGCCGTTGTACTGGGATTGATTAAATTGCAATCCTACTTACTTATGGATAATGATCGCCTCTACAGTAACTTCCTCTAATCGTCCTATTCGTAAAGGCCAGAAAAAAAATTAATTAAATGTTTTTCGGAACATTGCTATGTCATTTAAATTTGCTGTGAATCAGGAGATTCTTACTGGCCTAAAAATAAATGTCTTTCAGTTTTCTTTGCAGATAATAAATGATGCAATTGTGAAAGCAATACATTTAACCCCTTTCATGCTGGATTAGGCACAGACACTGCTATCCAGGGCATCTCTGGTTGCCTCCAGCATGGAGAGGGTTAATATTTATTTTTAATAGTAGAACCTATGCTGCAAATGTAACTTGGATATATCAGACATAATGATTTATTTTTATGTGGTTTGATTGTCACATGCAATAATTACTGAACAGCTTTGACTTTATTTCCTTATTTTGTAATTATAATAATATTTATTTTGACACAAGAAACAATAAAACTTTCTTATCAGACTGTCAAAAGAAAATGTAAAAGAATTGCAAAATATAGGATACCATACTTCATAAAAACAGTGCCCTGTTATACGACTGCAAATTAATTATTGAAAAATATATTGTGTTAAAGAATCATTTATGTAATATTTTTAAAAATTCATAAAATGTTGCCCTACTGTGCTGCTATACCCGACGTACAATCAGTGCTTTGAAAGAATGATTGTAACATGATTGTCACGACTGTTGTCATCGCTTCACACTGTCATGTCTCAGGTCACCCACATTTTTCATTGTTTCATGGTTAACTTTGAAAGTGACTAGCATAAAAAAAAATAAAAAATTCCAAACAGATTTTCAAAATAATATCTTTCTAGGATTTATATCAGATCAGGGGCCCTATTCTCGAAACGTACTTAGGAACTTCTTAGCCTAAGAACAGTTCATAGCCATACTATAAGAATCGCTAAGATTGTCTTACGATCGTAAGAACATTTTGAGAATAGACCCCCAGATGAATATTCTGCAATAATCTTTTATTTAAAAAAAATCTATCTACCAGTAATATCAATTTTGAAGTAGAATTTTGAATGTCCAAACAGTGGTGCAGCTTGGTGTGAATTTTTTTTTTTCAAGCAGTTAAAGTTGTATCATTTATTATTATTTATTCTTAAATTAGGGTTTAGAGTCAATTTCTAGAATCTGTCAATAATATCACGACTTGTCAGTTTAGGGAAGGAAACCTGCAACATCCATAGTACTGAATGTTGCAGTAAACCTGTGAGCATCACTGGTAAAGTTGGAAATGAAAAGAAAATAATTTAAAAAATGTTGGTGACCTTACAAAATATTGTAGACCAAGTGTGTCTCTTGCATAGCTTACCGAATGGCCTTCTGTTAAAGGGCATCATTGGTTATAGCATGCAATTATCTTTCGCATTAATTCCCAAAGGAAGTGTTGTTTCCATTTCAGGAATAGATCTTTGATGTCTGATGAAAACATGAAATAATTAGATGAAGCAAAATTAAGTTATTTGACATTAAACTTCTGTGAAAATTTGCATGTTTCAAATTGAAACTTGTTCAAGCAACATTCACATTTCCTATTAACTCTTTGTGCAAAACAGCCTAACTTTAAGGTAACCCTTTCCATGCTGGAGGCAACCAGGGATGCCATAAAGAGCTATGTCCTTTTATAATCTGTTTCTATTGAAACTCAAGACGACATTTGGAGGTATTTTCTTATTATGAGTTAATATTAAATCTTGTCATTGGTTAACGCTTACAACTAGCATATGCTAGATACATTTTCAATTTCGGACTCGCCCCATCTAACAAATTTTGCTTCATCTTGGTGATGCTAGAAAAGCCTCCTGAAGCAGAGATGATTGGAACTGATGCCTCTAGATTGAAATAAGACCCAGATAGTAATAACCCGACGAGGATATAAGATCTAGTCTAACCGTCGCATTAGTCCTTCCTTGTCAAAAAGGTTGGAGGCAATTTCTCCATATCTTTGACAAGGATTACATTGGCATGGACAAAAAAAAACTACAGTGCATTGGTTAGGAAAGGGATGAATCTTTTACTTGTCACTTCCGGTCAGTCATTATATCTAGGTAGTAGTTGTCATATTCTTGCCATATATGTTAAATACAGATCATGATTGTGATGAATGTGAAAGAAAATTATTTTACTTTTCATATAAAAAAATATATAAAAATAAAAATCATAATTACATGTACAGTACAGTACTATTACCAGTAATTTAGCACATCTAAGCCAAATAATGAAATACTCATGAGAAGTAACCACGACATGAACATCATTTCAGGAGTGAAATACTGCTTAGGTCAAGAATATTAAAACTGTCATCTTTGAGTTTACAAGATCAATATACAGTAATTACTTTACAATTTTTTATCTTCATGACTGTGCATACCCGGGTAATTAGAAAACTACATAGTCACATAAAAGTCAAATCCAGTCACATAAAGTCATAAAATCACACACAAAGCTGCAGTCTCACTAAAGTCCCACAAAGTCAGTCACAGTCACATTAAGTCACACAGTCATAAAAAATTAGTCACGCAATCATAAAAAGTCACAGTTGCACACAAAGTCACACATAAAGCCATATAACACAAAGTCATACAATCATAAAAAGCCACAGTTGCACACAACAAAGTCACATACAGCAATGTGTACAATCATAAAAAGTCACATTTACACATAAAGTAACACAATTTTTCACACACAAAGTCACAGGCAACAGTTGGCTCTGTAATCCCTATGGGTAAGATTATTTATTTAACAGTACAGCAAGCTATGAAAGCAAGCAGAGAAGGTCACTTTTCTAACATGCACTCTCCGCTTCTGTTTAATGGCGCCCGAGATGGGGAGATAGCTCCAATGTTCACAATGCTTGCATGAGACTCCCTCAGGGAGATCTCGGGTCTCAGTGACACGCAGATGGTCAAGTGCTATATACTATAGTGCTATATAGATCTCAATTTTTGTATTCATATTGTGTGCAATATTTTACGTAGAATTGATTTTTTTTTCACCCCTCACTGTTGCTATTATTTTTGAATGAGGAACTATTTTCATCTTGGAAAATAATATACATGTATAGATTCTATATGATACGATAAATTTGTAATATACTTATATATTTTATTCTTGATTCTTATTTTTTTTTCTTACTGTTTCTATTATTTTTGAATGAGGAACTGTTTTCATCTTGTAATATATATATAATAAGATAAATTTGTAATATATTTATATATTTTAGTCTATAATTGTTTGCAATCATATGTCATGAAACGTGGTTTGTGTTTTTGCATATCATCTTCCAATGATCTTGTTTAGCCACGCAGTTAGACACATATTTTATATTGTGCTGCGTAGTTCGTAGAGTGGTGACATTATCGTACGCATTCATTACTGTCCACATGCTCACTAGGGATACTTTAAAGCACCTTTGAAACCAAAGATAATATCGCTGTTGTCACATGGTTCCAGTCTTTCACAAATTTTCGATCTATGTTATTGTACCATAGAAACTGTATATTCTCAATACAGACATTTATTTTGAAATTCAATCCTACAGGGTTCCATGTATATCCCAATTATTGTAAAATAGACCCTGTATATTCTCTGTAGACATTTATTTTGAAATCCTATTCCTTGTTCCATGTGTCAGCTTATCTTGTTGCTAACAGCATATCTGTCAATCAAGTTGAAGCCATCTCTCATTGGTTAGAACTTGTAGAGCTTCAACCAATCAAAGAAACCCATGAGATATTAAACAAATGGTTTTAGAATTCAACCTTACATGTTAGGATTTTTCAATTAATATTGTATAGTAATTTAGTTTGTATGATGTACAGTAATTATTATTTGTGCAAATAGGTCTTTATTTATTTATATTTTGAACATTGTTATACTTTGTTGAGAAGTGTACTGTGATATTATATTGACACGTAATGTACTGTGACTGGATGTTATATATCGACACTTGAATAAAGTATGTTAAAACTGTTGGATAGAGTTGTGCTTTCATGTCTGCTGTTATTAGACATCATACAGCTATAGAAATAATAATAATTGTTATTAAAAGGACTCATACACTTGGGAGATTTCACCTATGCCCATTTTTATTATTGGTCATATATAATATATATAGTAATATTAGCAAGAATACGAACTTTC
>JAUTBX010180604.1:0-15581 GCA_032361465.1 Lepetodrilus tevnianus
TCCTCCTGCCCTAAACTGACAAGTCGTGATATTAGTGAAAGATTCTAGAAAGCGACTTTAAACCCAAATACAAAAAAGAAAAATCAAAAAAAATAATCAATAAATGGAAACAAAACCAGACTATTTATTCTTAAAGCATATTTTGGCGCTGCCTTTATTGTGCCATGTTTTGGAATTGCCTGTAAATATATGTATATTGCAGGGGAAGGGAGGTTGTATCAGAATGTCTGAAATATACGTGACAATTGACAGCTGATATCTCCAAGTGTGATTGATATGGTGGTGTTGATAGCACAGGGAACTCTTCAAAATAACTCGAATAGATCCTGCTGAAATATGGTCGCACTGATTGATATAGAGTCTGTACGAAATGTAGTACTACTATAGTGTAGGTATATTACGTACTATTTACATGCTACTCGTAGACGTCAAATGGTAGACTATTACTAATATATGGGACATGATATAGGCTATTTCAGATAGATCTTGGCAAGTAGAAATATAGACTCAGGGTTATTTAAACTTTTAAGGGTTGGTGGTTGGTTCTAGTTTTAACATCATTTGAAATATTAAAATTGAAATATTTCTTGATATCATAAAAAAATAGAACAAGCCTTCTAGCTTTAAATTTGAATTATTTTTTCTTTCTTAGAAACAATTTTATTTAAAAGGACTCATACACTTGTGAGATTTCACCTATGCACATTTTTATTATGGAATATGCAATATGCAAGGTGTTAATTCATCAATATATGTCGCCTCTACACATCACAAGTGTCTAGTTCACACAGGAAGTACACTTTCAATGTGAGAATGCTGGGAAAACCTGTGCAAGGTCAGCAAAACAGTCAATAATATGAAGCCAGTTTATATTTAATCAGACGATACAGTTATCCTTGGTTTGTCAGTACCTGCCAGTGCTTGCAGGTTTACTGCAATATTCAGTGCTACTGGTGTTGTAAGTTTCCTCCTGTTTTTACTGAAAAGCTGTGATATAAGTGAAAGAATCTTGAAAGTGATTCCAATTAAATAATAAGAAAAATAAAGAAATAAAAATATATTGAATTTGAGAGAATTAACATAAAGTGAAAAATGGAAACTTGTAAAATATCCTTAAAACTATTTTATTCTTCCACAATGCTATTGTACTTCTTTATTAACCCTCTCTCTGTTAGAAGCAACTGCATGCAGATGTCATGTAAAGTACATGTAGTAATATTGCTAAATTAAAAAAATACCATACCCTAAACAATGCATTTCCATATTAAAGTAGCTCTTTGTTCATAAATGTTTGTGTCAAATTCCATCTAATGCGGCAACATAATATTAATAGAATACGGATCAATGCGAATTGTTTTATAATTTGTTATGCAACATCAATACAAACAAACGTTTGTGTCCCTTTACAGCTGATGTTTGCTAGTTAATATTATGTGCACCTGTTTGTGAGGAGCGTAAACTGTTTGCGTGGATGTTTTGTAGATTGTGACAGTTGCCTGTAAACATTGCGGTGTTCTCAATCACATTAAGAAAAAAATATGTTTAACAACATTCCTAACAGTTAATTCCAACGTGATGGGATTCATAAAGTATGTTATTTTCTGTGTGCTTTTTTTTAATGTCTTCTTTATTTCTAATTTTAAATTTCCATGTCGAGTTTATTGACATACATTTACATTTTTAACAGGTTTACACTATATACATATATATAGTATCCAAGGAATTGATTTATTTTTGGTGAATATAAATATTTTTTATTTTGACCATGGATTGTTTTGGGTTGATTAGTTTTCAACCATTACAACTTCTGAAATCAATCACTATTTCAACATCTAATATTTCACATTCCTAGTGATATGGTAATGCAAAATTATTTATATTACATTGATTATATCAGTATGTGAATACTTTACAAATGAAATCGGTAGATATTCAACAACTGCAAGATTAAACATACCCGGTAGCAATGGTGACCATCTTGAAAAATAAAATCGGCATTAAGCAATTATACTTCAAGGTAGAATGTTCAAAATTGATGCACAACCAATAAACACAAAGACCAAATGTACTTATCTGTATCTATCAAAATTTGTACTTTTTATTTGGTTATATTTGATTTTCAATCAGAAAGCATCACTCCCAGAATATCATTGGATGCAATTTTTTTTAATATTCTCACAGACATTATTACTTTATCTCGCTCATTCAAAACATTCCAGACTTGAGAAGACTCATATATCATAATGTCCCAGGTCATACATATCTGTGCCACTTCTCAGCAGGTGAGAACAATTGTAGGCCAGCCCAAACAGACAAACAGTTGCGCACACCACTGACTGAAGTTCCTGTTGTCGTAGACGGTCCATGCCGATGTTGTCTGTCCAGCTGGGGTTAAGTCTATGTACCTGATACTGTGGGCTTCAAATCTGATATATGCGCTGCAAACACGATAATTGTTAAATTGTGGATTTATAGGAGAATATGCTTAATCAGTGGATGCTTGATTAACCCTAAGTGCTAACCCCAACCCTAACCTCAACCCTAAGCCTAACCTTAACCCAAACCCTTAACCCTAACCCCGAATATAAATTGAGAAAGGGAGAGTTGGTGGCTGCAAGTACTTGGTATTTAACCTCTTTCTTGTTGATGAAAACTTGAGATGCCGTAGTAAGATTTTTAATTAATTCAATAGAGAATATTAATAGATTTATCACAAGATTTCAATCTCTGTGAAAGTTTCCACTAGAACCACTAGAACCAATTAGAAATTCCTAGATTCAACAGAATTTCAGAGTTTCAGGTTGTTTAACCTTATTTCTACTAGCGGCAATCAGAGATGCCATATTGACCTTTGCGATTAATTAAATGGATAGGAAATTAATATTTTAAAATATCATAAAATATCATAAAATGTCATTCATAATTTCTTTATTTTTCACAATTTCACTGTCGAGTCGTAAGTTGGTGGTTAGAGGATTGTTGTTGCTTAACCTTATTTCCACTGCTGGCAACCAGAGATGCCCTATTAGACTTATTATTAATTCATATGAAGGTTGATTAAGTCATGAATTAACATTAAATAAGAGATTATCCAATGATAGTCAATGACAAATAAATTATGTTGGATCACCAAGAATACTGCTACCGGTACATGCACTCAGGCCCCAAGATAAGAAGCCTTTTGCCTACGATTTCATGCTCAATCTCAAATTTTATCTAGGGATTTGTGAACAAAACTTTGAGTTTAGCACTCAAAGAAGTTTTGTAATCTTGGGCCCGATCTACTTGAGGGTTAATCGGTCATGATCAGTCTAAAATAGAAGTGATGAGTTAGTTTTCTTACTAAAGCATGCTTCTAGCTTTGACTACAAGCGGTGTACATTATTTCACTTGTTGAACACTCCTAGCCATTTCTCCAGTTTGTTCAAGCTAATTCTTTAATCTGAGTTGAATATTTACCCTTCAACAGGTGAGTTGTGTGCTCAAGAGAAGAAGGAAAAAAATCCTCAAATAAAAGAATTCCTAACCGTTGTCCAAATAGAAAAAATCCTATCTATCTCGATCCCACCACCATACTCCCTTAATATTCATGTACCAGGTGATACTAAATAATGTCATCAAGGGCTTGTCGTTGGAGACCCAAACGTCTTGTATTCCACTATATAATGATCTGTTAAAATATTTTGATAATAAACACTTTGACGGACCCTCCCCTTCCCCAGCTCCTCCAACATATGTCACAGAGACTTTCGCGGGGAGGGATCAATCCCTCATTATTGATCCTTGGACGAGGTGCAAACGATGGTTTAGCATTTAGACAGACAGTGTTTGGTTTGGCAGAACACATATGTTCTTGTTTTGGGGTGTATATTTGCCAAGCCTCATCAAATGTCATCATAGCTAAAGCAAGTGTTCCTCTATCGCTCCCTCTCCATCACGAGATGCAATAATTCGGCAGATTTCTCCAGGCTGCGATAGATAGCTGTCGGGAGAACGGAGTATGAAGTCTATGGATTTCCGTTTCACCTGAGGTCTAGCGGTATGTATGTTATTGTGTATACGATATTCGCAGGCTGGCGTAGTATGTTGTAGACTTCTATGTTTTGTATGCTTTTCATTAGCAGGTTGATTTGACGGAAAATCCATTCCGTTGTTCAATCTGACTCTAAAATCTAAAATTTGTAGTACCGTATTTCATTAATTTGATATACATTTCACAGATAATGAAATGGGATATATGCATAATATAATGTTGACAAACAAGAACAACCATGAATATTTAGTATGAATCTTGGAATATTCTGTACTTTTATTTTTAAAAATAGATAAACATTATTATTAACCCAAATGAGAGAGAGAATTAAAAAGAATGACATAGCTTAAGCTGTATGTACCATAATAGTTACTCAAATATAGCACAGTTTATGGTCAATCAAAAGTACATTTATCATCAAAGATATGGAAAGAATGAAGACTTTATACGAGTGGGGAATACCCTTCACATACTACATGAAAGCCTTTAAGCCTCTGTGTCAACAGGGTGACTGAATATTAGCAGAATATGTCAAAGCAGAGCATAACTGACAAGACATTTCCCAAGTGATATGAAGATAGTTGACAAAGCACAGCACTCTGCAGCACCTCCTATGTGAGCGAGTTAAATGGGGTTTTAACACTGTTTTCTACATTATTTTACTGAAACTTGGGGTAAATTGGTTATTGTGGGACAAGAACCTGCAGTAATGGCTTTACCGTAAGATCCATGAGCCCAGGTTGATACTGAAAATTAATTTTCACGAATCGTCTGTTACTAGGATGTTATCCTGTACGTAAAGTCCCGGTATGTATACAGGTAGAACATCAATAATAACTGTAAACTATGTATATAGGCAGAAATATCAATGATATCTTGTAAACTATGTACCGGTATACAGACATTTAATCTCAGTCTCTCCCTGTATATGGCAATGTTATCTACTTTGGAGAGAAGACACAGGGTCCTGAATGGGATCCAAACTTAAACTTTCGGATTTGTTGTCTGACACACCAACAACATTAATTGGCTTAAATGTAAAACGATAGGAATGTGGTTGTCTTAAGAACAGATCCTTGCGGCAATCCCTCCGCCACAGACAACATTGTTAATCCAAACTAGTCATTTGTCATTACCGTTTGGAAGTGAAATTGACAAGGGGTGTATTTCGTCATTTGACTTGGCCACAAAATTAGTCACTTAGGGATAATTTTTGCTGGTTTGGGATTACCAGTAACTCCCTTTGATGAATACAAGGAAGGAATGGGGCCTTGGATTTCATTCAATCAACCAGTTAGTGCTGCTATTCACAAGGGTGTATTTCAGCATGGCATTTGACTGTCATTAACTTTACTGTACAACAATCTTGTTTATTGATCACTTAAAATTATAGTAAAATTATATTTCAATTTATTGCAGTATACATGTACCAATAACAGCATAGAACTTTCATTGTAATCTCCATACCGGTGTAATCATTTGAGAATGTTCAAGTCAGAATTCTTGCCATATCTATTTTTCGATGGCATTCATACTTTCACTATTGTACCAAACTGTTGTTTATCTACCACTTTCAATCAAATTATTCTCAAATCCTTTGCAGTTGTCTTATGTATGTGCTAATATCTGCATATAACTTTGCATACCATTAATATAGTCCTATTGTCTACTGAGAAATTTCAAGTTAGAATTTTTAGCCATATCTATTCCAATACAACATTTTCAACAATACTGTATTATGTGTATATAATATTGTACGAGGTACTTATATCTGCCCATGTAAGTCCTTCTTGTCACTGTTTGACTACTGAGTTGTTGAGATATCAGCAGGGATATAGTACAAGGGACCAGTGTTTTATTATTCTGATAACACTGTTGCCTGCAAAGATATTGGTCGCAGTGGGACAAGTTCATGCCTTCGTTTTTGGGAGTAGGTTTTTCAGGTAGGACTTTTCCTCCATGGTTGACATTTATAGATTTTTAAGAAATAATTTCATCATTAATTTCAACATGCATTTTACAAAAGATGTCAGCATAATTGTTATAGTAACTTATTATTTTTGTTCCTTTCTTCTTTTTTTTAACAAAACATTATTTCTGTAAGTGATTTTTATATTGTTTACAATCCCACCTGTGTAATATCTGGTCGTGATTCAGATTGTATTATATTGAATGATTGTTCATTTGATTGTCAGATATGATGCATATTTATCTATATTTATATGTTTAAACCATAAGTGAAATAATCTTGAAAGTGGATATAAACCCTAATTTTTAAAAATAAATAAAAATACAATAAAGTAATAGTTGGCATATTATAAGTATCTTAGGAAAACAGCTGTATGTGATTTTAGTAAAAATAAAGTGTTCATACAGCCTTGAATATTTATTTAAGGTCACACAATATTTACAACTCAATAGATCTTATGGATAGATTGCATTTCTAACAATAGTGTTGTGTTAATCAATAGACACCTATTGTGCTTAGGTGCTTCATTGAATGTGTATGCAGATGTCACTTACATGTAGATTGTGCATGAATGTTAACAGTGCTATAATAGTATTGGTTGTATGGTTGTGCATCTGTATGCTAGACTTGTGTGAGAAACGAAACAGCTTATCTGCTAAATTTGATAAAATAATATAATTCGTGAACATATTTTAATTTGTGAAATGTAGAAATATTATGTGATGTCCTATATGAATATTATGATTAACCCCTATTCTTATACTGGTGGTAATTAGAGATGCCATGTAGAACAGTCCAACAGAGAAAGGGTTAAACTCCCCGCTGAATTAATCATGTTCACAGATGTACAGGACATCTACAATTGCCACCAACAGGAAGAAAGGTTAATAGAAAATACAGCTAAAAAAGGTGCAATAACTTTACAATGAAAGTTTAGAAACTTTAATACCTTTTTTGGAGAAAAAATACATAAAAATTCACGAGGTATTCAATTTTATTGTGGCATTATGTGCAGGATTTTATGGCATATCTCCTTTACCCCGACCAAAAACATACAATAGCATTGTAAACTCATCCAATGGGATGATTAAAATGGCAGCAGAGGTAAATATTGGTTGATATTCTCACATGTGTGGGGTCCATACAGGGTTATATCACTTTCATCCAGGTAGTCCCAGCCCCTTTCAAGTGACAGATATCCTTACCGAGGCCCCAAATCATACCTGTGTAATATACCTGTGGGTGATACCTGGAAAAAAATAAACATTCACATTCCACAAGGTGTGTGATTGACAGATCGTGTTGACAGAATTGTGTCATGAATATCATTCAGGGATACATGGTATTTTGCAAGGGCTATCGGCAGCCTTTTGTCAATCTGCAGGTGTAGGACAGTACTATGTTGACGACTTCAAAGGACGACTATGAGATATTGGTGGATGGAATTAATATGAAGAATTGACTGATTAACTGATTGATTGATTGGTTGGTTGGTTGATTGGTTGATGGACTATATATGTTTTAAGCTGTTTTCCACAGAAATGTATAAAGAGGAGATTTAAGTCTTCATAAAAAAACAATTGAGATTATTAAAATAATAATCAGTTCATACTAACATTTTCTGCCATATTTCTAACATACTGGTATTATCTACAATAAGTTGATAGCAAAATTAACACTACGATTTGTCCATGTTTTTGAAAGACGGGAGTATTTTCATGCATGATGGCACGTCTTCAAGTCTCTACGTTTATGACACAAGACAGGGCTTAAAGGTATACATTCCTAGGTATATATTTCACTCCTGCATTGTTATTGGTAAATGTACTGAATACCCACAAAATACATTTGTCCCGTATCCCAATATAGCTTACTATCTGTTGTCAGCGCTACAGAGCTTATTTTCGGCTATTTTCGGAACGGTTGGTATTTTATTACACAAAAACACTTACAGTAGATTGTCACGCCCAAATGTTACTTCCTTGTTGCAATACAGTGTTTAAATTGAGTTGTATACATATAAAAGAAAATACAGTTGTGCGTGTCTTTAAGAACTGTTGCTTTAGACTAAAACAAGTGAATTAGTACCAAGAGTGTAATGATTCGTCTTTTAGCTTTTAGCTTTGTCTTTCTACTGGGTTTGTACATGGATGTTTTCAGAGTTAGAAATAGATAGATTGAGTTTCTGACATCTTCCCATATTTCCCAGATCAAAAATATATGTACTAGATCTATCTCCCATAACTAATGTTTAATTATGGTTGTATGAAATCTGCTCCCAATTGGAATTTGTTTTATATATCTTTATCTCTCTCCCCTATCTTTCTCTTTCTTTCTCTCTCTCTCTCTCTCTCTTTCTTTCTTTCTCTATCTATTTATTTATCTTTCTTTCTTTATTTCCCTCCCTCCTTCCCTCTCTCTCTCGCTCTCTTTCTTTCTTTCTTTCTTTCTCTTTCTTTCTTTCTTTCTCTTTCTTTCTTTCTCTATCTCTTTATTTATTTTCTATTATTTTCCTCCCTCCCTCCTTCCCTCTCCCCCTCCCCCTCTCGCTCGCTCTCTCTCTCTCTCTCTCTCTCTCTCTCTCTCCCTCCCCTCCCTCAATACGTCATATTCCTACTGTCCAGTAAGCTAATGTAATCAACCTCACATGCTGTCACATTCAATAATGCTCACACACTGAGGCTGAAAGCAAATCACTGGAAGCTAGCTCTCCCTTGTATAACCACCTTCACCGCCACCTACAACTGATTCTGTAATGTCTTACCCCTGCACCGAGAGATGCCCGCTGACGTGTGTATATGATACATAATAACTCCCATTACATCACACCTCAGCCTTGAACTCACCCCCCTCCCCTCCTCCTTCCCCCTCCCCTTCCTCCCCCCCTGTCCATCCATAAGACATCGTTCACGCATGACTTCCTCCCTCTTGAGAGAACATAGTTGATCCCACACAATGAAAATCGCTGAACCGCAGCTCAATTCGATTGTGCCCCGCCTGAAGTTCGCCTCTTCCATCATATGTTTTTATCTACTGGCATTTTGGACACTATCAAAGGCAATCCATATTGAAATGCTTATTACTGCAGAAGTCCAAGGGAGTGGGGGATGGAGATAGACCTGGTTTGCATTTTTCGTACCCTCTTGAGAGAGAGAGATAGCATCCCCAACCAAGAGGTCAACTCTGGGGCAGTATATAATATACAATACAAACCTCCGGTACCCCTCAATATAAAGCAAAACTTTTGTATAAATGTTATTAAAATTTTGGAATTTGAATTTACTTTATTCGTCGGATTCGTACGAACACGACGGCTGTAATTACACCGACAGACCGGGTCTCGGTGGGCGAGGTACGTTGCCCATCACTTGTGTTCCCGTGGGGGCATTACGAGGCAACTTGATCCGCGGAGGCTTGTGTGTGACATGCCACAATAGGCAGGGTTTACCTTCCTTACCTCTCCACTTCGTACGTTGCTAGTCCCAGCCCTGGTCAGCAGGGGACGTTAAAACATCTGCATCTCCTGAGTTGTCTCGTCATGCCGACAGTCCAGTCCCCTTGACGCAGTTCCGATTGGGCGTGGACGGACAGACGGTCCCATTGGAGGACTTGGGGACAGTCAGACTTAACATCAGATCCTCTTTGGATTTTGGATTATCGGATCGGATCTCGCACTTTCGGATTTCACACTTATTGCGGAAATGTCTTTCCTGAGAGGAATTTTACCTAGAAGAGTAAGATTTTGGTTTTATTATATTGTTTATGCTTTACATGAGTTTTTAAAACATTTTCTTAACTTTTAATGCTTTGATTAGTTTTTAATGCTTTTCATTAATACATGTATGCCGCCAATAATTAATTACCAATATACTCAAATCATAAAATTACTTTTAATTCAATTACAAAAGTTAATATGTTCATTAAATATTTAAATATAGTATTATTTTTCTTGTATATTTTGCAGAAAACAGAGTGGTAAAATTGTTGGTCATATAAAAAGTGTAGAATCATTATATAGCTCAGATTTTCAATTTTAATGATATAAAATCTTCTTCGATCTTAAACGGAGCACATCTTAGTATATCTGAACCTGCTCCATGAATATTGCTTCCTGAGTGACCTCTTATGATATGTGCATCAGCCTGGAACTGTATACTTAATTTTATACCAAATACACTCACTTATTAAATTGCCTCAGTATTTTAGATAATATCATGTCTATAGTGTTTCCCAGGTTTGGTTAGTACATACTGTCTGTGACCTAGATTATCACTATACTTATATACGTATTGTACTTACCCATCTTTAGGATTTCATGCCTGGGAATCAAAGTTTACGGATTACAATGGATTCGCCATCCTTTTTTCTACCTACCGGTATACTTGTTTACCTTGATAACACATGTATATGTACATAGACAATATGTAGACGTGCCGATATATATGGAAGTGCTACTTTAATACATGGTCTTGTGTGCTGTGAGAGATTAAGGGTGCTTTAAAGATTATTTTACTCATATTTTGGATTGTCAGTTGACACTTGTTGCGTAAAATGTAGCAGTAAATCTGTGAGAACTTCTGTTAGCGGTACTGACAAACCAAGGGTGAGAAGTGAACTGTGAGGGTGCAGGCATTGAAATATAGTGAGTGCATCAGAATACTAAAATACATGGGTATCATTTCTCAAAGCTTTCATATGTATTATGAGACCATAAGGACTCTCGTAGCAATCTCTAATACATAGGCATCGTGCATTTACGAGAGCGCTATAGTCTCATAGTGGATATCAGAGTTTCGAGAAACATTGCCCTGTTAAGTGGACTGTACGAGTGCAGATATTTAATTCTATATAGTGAGAACATCAGAAGTTGGATCCAAGATTACGTAACTTTTTTTATTACGACTTCAGTTCAAATTTTATATGGGTATCTGTGAACAGAACCTCAAGTTGAGCATGAGTTTGTAGTAACTTTTTTAGTATGATTTCATGCTCAATGGTACTATGGTCTTCAAATTTCCATTAAAGTACAAATTCGGTCAAAATTTGATCCACATTGACAACAAACACAAATACAAAGTCAATAGTTTACTTTTGTAAACCCAAATGGAAAGTCATTTATTTACTTTTGTAAATCTAGATAGAAAAACACATTATTTATTTTTGTAGCATCAAGAACTAATTTGTCACAGCCATATATTTCATTTACTCCCTCGCACAATGCCAGTCAAAGCCATCAATGGAACCCATGGTACATCTCTTTATACATCTCTTTATATAGAGGGACGCCTTTATGAGCGCAAATATAATCTACTTTCCCATTTGAAACGCATACATAACATTCCACTCACCCATTCAGACCGCATCAAGCTTCACCTAATCCTATGACCAGATTTGTCATAGCCGTGTGGGTACTAGAGCCAGTGTTTGATTCACTCTGACAACATACAAATACACATTTATATAGTATACCATGTAGCTGCTTCTGGCTCATGATTGAACTCAGTCAGTAGGGCCTCAATGTGTGGTACTACTTGTAAATCCTCAACAACAACAAATTAAGATTTTAAAAAAATATCATGATTTAATAACAAAAATAATATTCAAATTATTATTCTTTTTTTCTTTTTTTTCTGTTCTCTAATGACAAAATGATTTGTTTCCAAACCTGGCTCTACCATGCCAAAAGCTGTTAAAAATATAGTACTTGTTGTTCCCCTGCTTGGTGTTCGGCAAGGTCTGTTCAGCTTGGAGTCAGTTATAATGTCTTGGTGCGGTATGCATGTTCAAACTGCAGCCAATTCAAACAGGGTATGTACATACAAAACATGCCAGTCTTGATATGAGTGAAAGAATCTTGAATGCAGTTCTAAATTCCAATTCCACCAACCAACTAACCAAACATCTACCCCTCATCCTCACAACCACCCGTCATCCCCTACCATTAACACCCCAGTTACCGTATTTACCCGTGTATAATGCGCTACCGTGTATAATACGCACCCCTTTCTCATGGGTAAAAATCTGGAAAATACCTTCTTTTCATGTACAATACGCACCCGTTTTCTGAATCCGACAAAATTGCAAAATCCCATTTTTTATTTTTATTTATTTTTTATTTTTGGTAGGTTCTGCCACCACCACCCACACCCCACCTCACCTCAACAAACAACATGTATGTCAGTAGTAAAGTAATCAGGCAGGAGTTAATATCTTCAGCAACACCAATACAAGCCAGCACTCAGGCAGAACTCGGCTTCAGATAACGTTTCCAGTCATTTCTATGCAAGAGGATATTGGGTTGTGCTGGTCATAGGGTTCGAATTAGTGGTTGGAAACTTCCAGGGATTATAGTTACAAACTCCAGTTAGTGACGTTCCGTATTGATAGTCATCACGCTTTTGTTACCAAACAAAAAAGTGTCACAATGACTTGGGTTACGTCAAATTTGATTGGTCTAGATAGCCGCTATAAACTCAGATGCTTAACGAAGCCACCATACATTGATGCTGCGATCTGGTAATTTGTTCAGGGAATATTTTCGCTTTTAAAAGAAGGTAGGAGATATTGTATTATATAATAGGCTGTGTTTTAGTTGTGACCCCAATGTTATAAACAACATTTTTAGTACAATTTCATGGTCAAGCTCAAATTTCGTATAAGAATTTGAGAACAAAACTTTGAGGATTATGAAATCGTACTCAATAAAGTTTCCTAACCTCGGGGCTAGAAACCTTATGGATTAACATATGGGTGTTGCCATTTTAGCATGTTTCTACCACTAGTGGCATGAGAGTTAGATGCTACAGTTCATGATGGCGTTCCTTGAATTACCCCCATTTCTGTACCTGTCTTGCAGAATTTCTGCAAATCTTTATAATATAATATTAAAGTACTATTGTTGTTGCTATGTTATTTGATGGTAGATTAGATATTTGTAACACTAGATAGTGCACACCAAAAGTACATGCATTCGTATTATACTCAACAAAATAATTTAAGGACTTGCAGATACCGTATTTCATCAGGCAGTTTTCACCAAATATTCGGAACTTGGCCTTTAAGGATTTTGGTATCATTATTCTTCCAGTGTGTCTACACGTTCTTGAACAGTATCTGGAGCCTGTGGATATTTGGAAATATAGCTAAATTCATATGTCCAAAATTGGCACTGGCTTTCATTAATTGATATAAAATTATATGTAAATTTTGAGTAATTGATGTCCTTCTATGTAGTGCTTTTATGTCTGTGGATTGTTCTCTGTGGTATTTTTAATACACTTCCCTGTTGAATTAATTTTGATCACTGATGTACCGTATGGGACATCTATGGTTGCCAGTAGGAGGAAGTAGGTTAAATTACTGTCACCATAAATACGATACTATTGTGTGTGATATAAAGATGGGACTTTCAGCAAGGACAGACTACAGTATATATCTGGATATGTAGCGTTATAATTGCATATTATTATTATTATTATTATAATCATTACAACATAAATTTTGGTCAATTTTATTATAAGTCTGATTGCTAAGTAACCTATCACACCTTGATAGCCCCATCCTCGTAACACAGGGGTACTTTAATTACGTTCACTCCATTGTGGTACTATGCAGTGAGTCCTAAGCGTAATAAAGTATCCATGGGGTGAGAGGATGTGTTACCCCAGGCACCTGCCCAAACTTTGCATGTTGTTGACTTCAATCTTTATTTATGAATATTGAGAAGGCCTGAAGTGATACTAAAAAAAATATAGAAATTGATATTCTATTTTAATAAATTGAAAAACAATTGGAATATAAAAAATAAAATAAAATATTGTTTTGGTAGTAAGCATGTGTAAATGTGCTTGGAAGAATGCCAGACATTTACTGGTAGTATCATTACACGATAATCGGTCCATGCTAGCTCCATTCTTTGAATAAATCGTCTATCAGTGAAATCAAACAGGGTACAAGTGCATGCTTACATATTTCACATTATTTATTCAGCACTTGGTTATCAGCAAATACGTGTGGATTGTATTTCGTGGAACTTTTGAAATAGCCGTACGCACTCAGGTTGCCATGATTGTAATATACAGTGGATTTTTCTGCCTGGTGGCAAGTCATCACATTAAATTGGAGGTGTGCATGCTTCTTACTTAGAATTCGTCCTGAAGGTTCGTATTTAGTGTTTACGGGGTAATTGTTTTGTCAGATATATTATACTTTGTCATGTTTATGTTAAATAGATGTACTGATTTATTGCAGAGATGTTTTAGTGGTTTTCACTCAGTTTTACACATATTTGATAAAAGTGCAAAGACATCTTTGCCAAGACAAATTACAATTTGTTCAATGCAAGTTTTTGGATGTGTTTTTTTAAGTATCAAAATTCTTTCTAAATCTAAGTACACATTTACATTGTATGTTTTACCAACAGTATTGCCAAATGTATACAGAATCAACCCAAGATCTAGAATTTAAAAAAAAAGAAAAGAAAAAATAAGCCAGCTCAATTTTGAAAATGCACAAAATATGTATGCATATGTCAAAGGTCAAACCACACGAACAACGGTCTGAATCACTGTAGTGCTAATAATGCGTATTTATCATCTATTTTGCAGTACGATACTTGTTTGTTACAACTGTGAAGTATTTTAGTGGTTATGATTAGCATTACATTATACTAAACTGACAAGTCGTGATATTAGTGAAAGATTCTAGAAAGCCACTCTAAACCCCAATTTAAAAATAATAAAAATAAAAATAAAATAATTCTACCCGATGCAATGTTATTTGACCGTTGACACGTGCAAACATATTCTGTGCATATTCTGCAATCTGAACTGTGACAACATAAAAAATCTGAGAGGATTTATTTGTCAAATGATTGGAAAGTCAATAGAATTATTAATACACAGTTGTCAAATTGTCATATCAATATCTTGATAATTTGTCATCATCACTCACATGAAGCAATATAGGTCCAAGCACAATTGAGGTTTATGATCCACCAGTGACCTACATTAGATTAATGTATTGCTTCTTATAAGCATTAGATGATCACCTTCGTGGCATCTCCATGAACTCTCAGTAAGCTGGTTGAGGAAATAGTCTTATTCAATAATTCTTTAATGTCTACATACATTTTCAGGTGTATGGATATCGAGTAATTAAAGGGACACAATACAAATTTTAAGGGTGTGGAAAATATTGTGTACATTTAAATGTCAGTAATGTTTATTGTTTATACATGTATTATGTTATAGAAGACATTTGAAAGAATCTTTGCTTTTATGCATCAAATACCTCATAAAAACATCAAAATAGATTGTTTTTCCTGTTGGTCTTCTTTTTTTTACAAATGGATTTGTTCCTATCAGCCGTTTTATTTATATATATAAAAAAAATGAATGGAGTTTTTTTTAACCTGAATGTGATGTCATATGTTACACATCACTTTGCACAATAATGACAGTATCATTGTTTGCCCTTCAATGAACGTCATTAAAGTCATTATATTCATAGGACCATAACATCAAAAGCATTAGCATTCATAGCAATGGTTGATTGTTCTTGGTCGTCATACGATTGTTC
>JAUTBX010180715.1:0-11832 GCA_032361465.1 Lepetodrilus tevnianus
CTGTGTAACGGTGGATGGCGCGCTCTACAAATGCACATATTATTATTATTATTATTATTATTATTATTATTATTATTATAGCAAATGAAAGTATGTAAAATAAAACAATGTTGAAGAATCAAGTTGAAGTTATTAGTCATGTAATACAATATCTAGAAGAATACATAATGATCAAATGTAAAACATGTTTTTCTGATGTTTTCAGGAATCTCTGAACAAGCTGATGAAGAACTTGTACTCGACACATCCCCACTTTGTGCGTTGTATCATCCCCAACGAGTTCAAGCAGCCAGGTTCGTAATCGAGAGGGGGGTCTCATAGATGCACACATGCGTGTGGAGTTTCAAACATTAGCAATTTTCTGTAAGCGATGTAGATCATTGCATATGCTACCCATGACATAAATTAGTGATTATTACCCTTAATTCACACTATACTTTTGCAGTGGTTATCATAGTGTATTCACGTATGTCCTTATTGTATTGGTTATAACAGTTGATTCACAGCGTGCATGTCCATACTATTTCAGGATTGATTGACGCTTTCCTTGTGATGCACCAGCTGCAGTGTAACGGTGTACTGGAAGGAATCCGTATTTGCAGAAAGGGCTTCCCTAACAGAGTCGTCTACTCTGAGTTCAAACAGAGGTAAGTTACACATAAGAACATTACCTAATGGTTAAGCTAATAACATTTTCTCTTATTAAATCAGCACTCAATGTAATAGATATCTAAAGACGTGGGTTCAAATTATGATGGATCGACGAAGTTCATTGTCCTCAATTATCAAAATCCATGGACAAATTAAATGTACTTGTCTTTGGCCGGTATTCATAAAAGGGCTTACGACAGTTTTTGCTATATGTTTGGTCTTCAAAAACTGACTTAAGCCCCTTTATGACTACTGGCCAAGGCGTTTAATACATTTCGTGATTATTCAACGAAGTTCATTGTCCTCAAATAATAGAAGCCATGGGGAAACATAGTGTACTTGTCCTTGTGTTGAATGTATTTCATGTGTGTGTGTGTATGTGTGTGTGTGTGTGTGTGTGTGTGTGTGTGTGTGTGTGTGTGTGTAATGTTTCATAAGCACTACATATGGTATGCCTATTTCGTGCAGATACTCCATCCTCGCCCCAAATGCCATCCCACAAGGATTTGCTGATGGCAAGGTCTGCACGGGGAAGATCCTTGAGGCCCTCCAGATGGACACCGCCGAGTACCGTCTGGGCAACACCAAGGTGTTCTTCAAGGCTGGTGTGCTGGGTTACCTTGAGGATCTCCGTGACGAGCGTCTGTCCGCCATCATCTCCATGTTCCAGGCCCACATCCGAGGTTACCTGATGAGGAAGGCCTACAAGAAGCTGCAGGATCAGAGGTGAGCAGACGTCTTCTATGAAATGTCGTATGCGGGTTGAGGATAGCTTTTGTTTAATGAAAGTAGAAATAAGTTCAATACTTGTGTCCAGGAGTGCGTTGAAAGTGACAAAGGCTTATAAGCGGCTTACTAAACTAGCCACTTTATCAAGAGTCGTATGAACCGTACATGGGACGGGGAACCAGTTTAGCTAAGCGGCTTATTCAGCCCTGTGCTGATTGAACGCACCCTAGGTACTATATTATGAACGATAATTGATAGTCAGTGTGAATGCATAAATGTCTATACTGCTCCTCGATAATACAGTGAAATTGCTTGACTCCTTATTGAGTTTTATTCGTGGCCGCCAGGACATCTTATTTTGTTATTTTTGAAGGTAATTAGACAGCGTTAACTTGTTTAATTATATTGTATGTAGTTATTATCATGTTCTGTGTTCAAGAATATTCTTCAATTGTTATGAAACATATTTGGCATGGTTTTATACATATCGTCCTGTAAACAAACTATTGAACATGCATTGTATAATATAATATAATATAATAACGTATAATCCCCACTGAGACGTTAAACAATGTATTAGTAATTCACATTTTACCGTATAACTATGCGTTTCAAAAACAATGTGTAGAAAAGTATACGTTTAATTTACATTACTAAAACAAGGAACTTAAATTGATAAATTTAATTTGCAGAGTGGGGTTGTCCGTGATCCAGAGAAACATCCGGAAGTGGTTGGCCATGAGGAACTGGCTGTGGTGGAAGCTGTACATCAAGGTGAAGCCTCTCCTGAACATCGCGCGTGCTGAGGACGACATGAAGCTGAAGGAGCAAGAGTTGGAGAAGACCAAGGAAGAGTTGACGCGAGTCTCACAGAGAGGCAAGGAGCTAGAAGAGCAGAACGTGACCCTCCTCCAACAGAAGAATGAGCTATTCCTGCAGCTTCAAACTGAACAAGACAACATGGGTGAAGCCGAGGAGAAGATCGAGAAACTGATTGGACAGAAGGCGGACTACGAGTCTCAGTTGAAGGAGTTAGAGGAGCGCATTCTGGACGAGGAGGACGCCAATGCTGATTCTATAGAGAGGAGGAAGAAGATGGAGGGAGAGATCGATGATCTGAAGAAAGATTGTGATGAGCTGGAGAATAGTCTCGCAAAGGTAAAATAAAACGTTTGTGCTATAAATGTAATGTTCAATTATTTTCTATGTAGAATTTCAAAAGATATTAAATTTAATACAAAAGATTAACGATTTCGAAATCATGATCTTTAAACAAATACTAAGATTAATTTTGTTTGCACTACAACTACAAATGTAATGTTAGGTATATTTCTATGTTGAAATTCGAAGATTTTAAAGTGAATATAAAAGATTAACGATTTCGAAAACATGATTTAAAAACAAATTACAAGATTAATTTTGTTTGCACTACAACTACAAATGTAATGTCAAAAGATTTTAAATTGAAAACCATACACTAGAGATTTCGAAACCATGACTTTGAAAATATACCAAGATTAATTTCGTGTGTTTCCTATGTGCATTGAATTACATATTATGTACACTGTATATGAACTTGTATTTATCTAGGCTGAACAAGATAAGCAGACCAAAGATAACCAAATCAAGACACTGCAGGATGAAATGGCAGCTCAGGATGAACAGATCGCCAAGCTGAGTAAGGGTAAGAAGGAGATGGAGGATCTCCAGAAGAAGACCATGGAAGATCTCCAGGCCGAGGAGGACAAGGTCAACCATCTGTCCAAGCTGAAGCAGAAGCTGGAGTCCACCCTGGATGAGGTCAGTAGGAGATTATAACATGCACTGTGGATACCTGTGTGGCTGTGTAACGTAACACATTATAGCCATTACCTTACGATCTACATGGATGTCATTTTTAGGAGATTTTCTTTTGTTATGGAGATGGGCTAGGTGTGTTTAATTTATATTGAGTCGGGAGGGGTTGGGCGTAACACTAATGGAGTCGGTATTATTTATTTGTTGTTACGGTTTTTTTCACGATAGGAATGTAGCGTATGCTGCTTGTAATGTAACTCAAATTAAGAAACTCTTGTAGGCAGCTATAACAATGTTTTCCATACGACCAACAAAATAATGTACAACCCGTATCATCAAACGTAACTAGCGAAAATAATTAATAACCTTTTCCGCATTTTACTCTCTTACATTTACACGCGTATATATATATTACGCCATACCTAGTTAAATTTCCCACTACCCATGCTTTGTGTATATGCTCAACTTGACGAAAAACGCATTTATTTCTACTTTGAACGGATTGCCTTGACTTTTATTTCGACATATTTAATCTTTTCGTTACTTTTTAATATTAAATATTTTACCTATACAGCTCGAAGATAACCTTGAGCGTGAGAAGAAGGTTCGTGGAGATGTTGAGAAGGCAAAGAGGAAGGTAGAACAGGATCTGAAGATGACTCAGGAAACTGTCGAGGACTTGGAACGTGTCAAGCGAGAGCTTGAAGAGAATGTCAGAAGGTGAGTCTCATTGCATTAGAACAAGCTGTAAACGTCGGTGTGTGATTTGGTAGAATAGTTATTATGCTTCATCGATTTGTTTAAAAAAAAATTAATATTGTATTGTGTTATTTTTTTAGACGTTGGTTTGATCGCACAAGGTTCAGGTGCTTCATTTTGGTAGAATATATATGTATGCTTTATCGATATGTTTTTTAAATAAAATATTGTATGTTGTTGTTTCCATTTCAGGAAAGACATGGAAATTGCTGGACTTAACTCCCGACTGGAAGATGAACAATCATTGGTAGCCCAGCTGCAGAGAAAGATCAAGGAACTTCAGGTATAGACTACAATCAATACACACACAGTTTACACTGCAAGTCCACCATATATGTAGGCATACCATTGAGAATGACATACACCCTAGTATGGAATACTCACACACACACACACACACACACACACACACACACACACACACACACGTCACAATATGTTGACATTACTTCAAGAAGGTTCCATCCCGGGCATACAAGATAATGTTTTGCATTTAAGGATTGCAATCATAGTCTGGATTTTCCTTATGAGTCCAGGTTGGGTTGGTTTAGTAGATCTATTGTCCTTTGAGATTATAAGCATGCATCGGGCCTAAACAGACACTGCAACACAGTGGCTTGCGCCTCGTAATATCCCAATAGTGTTCCACAATGTGGCACGATTGCAATAGAAGCACTCACAGAGGCACTCACAGGTGGAGACCGTCGACTGGAGAGGCAGGTAAGTGACAGACAGAACATGAATAAAGTTTGCTGTGACCCTGCGTGTGTGACTTATTTTTACCTTGGTAAATCTCACAGAGTACTAGTACCTTACTGACAGCCGTCAATGTGTGTGTCCTGGGTGCTGGGTCTATATACCTTCCCATAGTATCTATAATATATCTACTACTATATCTAGCATCCATACATGTGTATTCCTTAACCCATAGTATGTATTCCTTATTACATATGGTGTATGATGTGTAATATACTCATTATAAAACACTATAACACTATTCCTACCTTCATTAATAACGAAATAATATTATGTATCCGTGTGTTTAATATTCAACATCAGCAAGTGAGCACTTCATAGCCTCACTCTTCTGACTCGTCCACGGAATGCACGTTTGGACAATTCTAACAACTGTAAAACCATCTAGTGTGGACGTTCTAATATTAACATCGAACCTCTGAATTCCGGTTTTCAAGTATTCAAGTATCAAATTTAAGAGATCCATAAAATTGGCCTTACATGACATCCGTATTGGTTCCTCTAGTAAATTCGTGTGGAGTGAGGATAATAAAATTAAATAAATGACCGCGTATTTGACTGTGTACAGTATCAAATATTAATTACTTTAAATTACTTATAAGTGATTTACAAACATCAGAACTAATATATAAATTCCAGTAATTAATGTTTGAAACTGTACAATCAAATACGCAGAATTATATTTAGTATTTAGGTCTACTCGCTCCAGACACATACACATTATAGAGGAAAGTATGTACATGTATATTGAAGTTCAGGTATGATGCAATGTACGTATAACCTTGCCTATTATCGTGGATACAGAATTGAAATAGGTATGTGATTAATATTCGTAACTACGGTAATTATTCAAATCAGACGATGCTAAAAATAATATCTATATGCTTTGGTCTACGATGGACTTGTCTGGAACGAATTCTTTTTTTGTTCTTTTTTTGTTGTTGCTGTAAATTTCCAAGAAGGCTCGGGGAGTCAGGTATCGCTTTTTAAACTTTCCGAGAAACTTGAGCAGAGCACGTACATGCAGACATGGTCTATAGGTGTCGGTTCCGCACCTCGCCGAGTTTTTCTTCACCTGGTGTTGATAAGAACAGCGCAATACATTTACCTTGGATTACGTCAAACATTCTTCACAGCGTGGAGGTTTATCAGGAAATCTCAATAGCAGAGGATTGTGGAATGCGCCTCGCTTGCATCTTTCGCCATCCTTTCGCCACGCAGGTCTCTCCCCGGCGCAACCCAGGGATCGGGGAGTCGGGGAGGGAAAGGGGGTGTTGGGGGTTGGAGGGGAGGGGAGATGTTAGACTGCACCTCATAGTGATAATTAGAATTCTACATGGTTGCCTTGGCAACGGGTGGAATGACCTCGGACTGAGTTGAAATATTGAATTTCTTAAATATTATTTTAATAAAACCATGGGTTATTTCACGGAACAAGTTTAACATTTTATACTTTATTTCCGCCAATTACAGAGATCGTATATTGTTATAGACAGAAGAGAGAAAACTGCTAAATATACTGTAATATCAATTCGTTTAAAAGAAATGTTTTTAAAGGGAAACTATGAGACTGTATTCAGATTGTTTTAATTAGTTATCGATTCCTATACAAATACGTTTTTACACCAATTATGAATTATGATACCTGACAAATATAACTTAGATATAATTAAATATTAATTATTAATTTCATTCTGTCTATCACAGAGATATTGCATGTTAATAGACAGAAGAGACTAAACGACTAAATATAATGTAAAATCAATTTTATTTTTAAAGAAATATTTTTTAAAAGAAATAAATTAATTCAAACTATGAGACAGTATTCGGGCTATTTAAATTAGTTATCGATTCCTATACAAACACGTTTTTTACACCAATATTTATATGAATTGTAATACCAAATAAATTAATGTAGAGATAATTTAATATTAATTACTGTTAAAATACTAGTAATTTCTTTCCCCGTGACTATTCCCAATGCTTTCTAGAGAAAAGGAAAACTTAAAATATGTTTGCAATACTTATATTAGTACCAACGTACTTTCAGTAAGTTATGTCTGTCTCAGATTGCATCATCTTTGTATTGTAGCCAAACCTTGTTTATTCGAAAAGCAAGAGTGAGTCATTATGCCTTAGCATTCTTTGTTTCTCTAGCTAAATAAAACGCCGCGTTGAAATAGCTCCTCTTGGTACGTTCACCCAGCCCAATCCCATTTGGATGGGAATGGCAACGTTTGAAATGTATAAATAGCTATCTGCGAGAACATATCCTCTTATTGAAGTACGTATTGTTCTTGAGAGCATTCGTGTAACCATAGGATGTCTGGATTGGAGTAGCTCAGATAAACCTAATAACATTTGAACGGCTTCTTGAATACTAAACCTAAAATAGAAACTTCATACCTGTATTAGAGTGGCCTCACAGTCGAGTCAGGGTGCTGACATGCAGATGGGCTATTCGATGACAGAGATAACATTATTCAGGAATGCATAGTCATTTAAACACTCCAGATGAGGTACCATTGTCTCATTATACTAAAACTCTCGGCGTATTCCTACTAAGAACAGTGGGGGGTATAGTAACAAGGGCAATAGACAATGAATCTACCTGTAACTTCAATTAACCAACACCCTAAAGACCTTGTTATTGCTTCACTACAATGTTCATTACTCGTGAAGGCGCTTCCTGCCCAATGCAATCGGTATGAATAATAACCAGCGATGTAATAGAGTATCCTTTTGTTACGTGGTGCAATGCCAGGTTACAGACTGACCTAGTCATGTCTGTTCTAATTTTGGACCCGGCGCCAGGTAGATGTGTATAGTCAGCAGGATGCACATGATGTAAGTTGTAACGCATGTATGTCAGCGGATGTCAAAACGTCGGCTAGAGGGAAATTCACGAGCCAGAACATCCCAAACACGAGGAAGCGTGTTGTGAAACTCTACACCTTCCGACTTGCTTTATATGGATGTCGGCATCCCGGGGCAGACTTATCTCTTCTGAAACCCGATACGGAGCTACCGTCCCTCGTGCGTACATCACACTGTACCAGAACACGTTATGTTTACTGACAATACCATTCTTATCCACAAATACTGCTATTTCAATTCTTTGTCCTGATGGTTTTCAAGATTAATACTAATAGTAATGTTCCCTGTTTCGGGAATGTTTTCCAAACATATACAGCACAACATTCCTTTCTCCTGCATGTGGTTTCGTGTTAGCTTGTCTAAATTTGTTTGGCACTGACAATTATCAGCACGTGCAAATTTACCAATAGGTATTTTAACCCTGAAAGGCCACAAGGTCAGACCCGTAGTCATGAGTGATGACCTCATCTTATTAACATACTATTTGAAAGCGAACCTTTAAAGGCAGGTAAGTTGTTATGCAGTGTTCTAGAACTGACAGTTCTCGTCTACGGTTTAGCCAGCCCTCCTGCCTCCGCCGACGCTACCGTTGTAGCACCGTGTTGGTGAATCACAATAATGGCAGCCAGTGTATAAGTGCCAAGTATTTCGCCGCCTCGCTCCAGTTATCCAGCCTTCCCTGTGCTGTGAGCCTCCCTCCTGGAACCCGGCACCTTGCTCCAACCCACCCCGTAGTGTAGACGCCGGGACGCCATCTCCTATACTGATAATACTTTTGATATCAAAAGTAGTTATCACTCATATCTGTCACCATGGAAACTAATGGAGATGTTTCGGAGCCTGCCCCAGCTCCCGCAGCTGGCGAGGTGTCAGATGAACCAGCACCACCCCCCGTCTCAGCTCCGGCCCCCCAGGAGGATGTAGTGACCACTGTCAAGGAACAGGTGACAGTCAAAAAGACCACCCCGATACCGCCACCCGAACCGGCGTCGCAGCCAGTGAAACCCGTACAACGTGAACCAGAAACGAGACCCAGACAACCAAAGAGTTCCACGACGACGTCTTCGTCCAAGAGGTCTAGTTCACATCGGGCCACTTCGTCGTCGTCGTCGTCGTATTCCTCCTACGTACCTTCCACCCGGACTACCACGGGATCACACACCGGACGTACCTACCCGGATTACTATAGCGAACTTCAGAGGGACTTCCATGGAATGACACCGTCGGTGCTGGACAACATCAGCAGCCACCCGCTTCTGTTTAGCCGTGCGTACGAACCTATCCGAAACCCCCACCTCAGTGCAAGAAGCAGGAAATGTATTCGTGACGCCTCGGACTTGGCTAATGTCTCCCCGGGATTAAAAAATATTCTTGAAGTAATGTACACTTTTACATACTCACACGTTTAGAACAATTCACACACATATTGTTATGATTCCTGCCATTAGTTAATTGAGCATTATTTATGGACGTATAAATGTTTTTGGTACTTTTTAAATATATTCATTTTATAATTGTTCAATACATTATTTCTTTCTCGGTTTATTGCAATGTAATAAAGCTGTATACTGTTGTTATGCCCCCATCCTAGGTATGCATTCTCAAGATGCTCGGCTGTTTATCCAGAACTAATGGTTCCTGTCTTTCGGTTCCGATCGTAAACACGTGCGCATGCACACAGTCCATCAGCACTTCCTAGTGATATGTCAAACTCTGATAAGAACCGGCGCGTTATGATAGCGTTCCTCCGTGACTTTTCTGACACAATAAATTTACCAATTATGGGTTTCTTCGTACGTCTTGAGTGTAGAATTAACACCTCAGCAGGATAAGGCTCACCTCCATCTAATCTGGGGCCCGTCCAGATCCACGTACCGAGAAAGCGAAGCGTCTCCGGATGATTCTATAGATAGTTGAGTTTTGAAAAAGTAAACTTCTCGAATTACCTCGAGCTGCCTTCCCTGTTAAAATGGACTGACTCACAAGTGAAGTATGCGAGTTCTGACTCAGTGCACTGATCTCTTTTCGGGAACCAGACAGTAAGTACTCGTGAACAGCCGACCATCTCCCTTCGTCCTAGAACCCCTAGAGGGCCCCTCCCCTACCACACCCACCCCTCTCCACGTAGTCTATAGTTACAAATATTTCACAATGACTACTCGTGCGTTACAGGCCAGAATTGAAGAACTTGAAGAGGAACTCGAAGCAGAAAGACAAGCTCGGTCCAAGGTAACCAATCATGCCAAATTTTATTAAAATATTTTCAATTAATATTTATTTTAACATAGGTAGTCTACTATTCTAGGAGATCTGTTTTGAAGTTGGTCTGCGGGACTTCTTAAATTTATAGAACTATATAATAAAGATTTTAATAAAACTAAAGTTAAATAATTATTGCAACTCATGGCCATACCCCGATATACAGCGTGGTTAGTATTACATTTGATTCGTGCTGTTTCCAATAACGGAATGCTGTTGAATTATTTAAAACCATTCCGTTGCGCCATGTAAGGTTTCAAGCATCTACGTAATAGTTATTTTGGCATATCTTCAAAGCACAGTGAATTCTAGCGTTTTTGTTCAAGTAATTGTTAAAGCAAACTCTGCGTTGGCTCATGCTGCTTCTATAAATATACCAGCCACGTATTAAGCGCTAGATGCACTAAACATATGTATAGGCTACGCCTTGGAATATCTGAGACAACCAGCCTCGTATTCTGGAGATAAGGCGATCTACGATAACTGGCAATTACTCACTCAGGCCTTCATAGTATAAAAGCTTCCTTTCATTCTATATTTGAAACCATGGTTTATGAACAATTCAACAGCAGATTCCGAAAGTAAAATGTATCGCCCCGTCGCTGTTCCCTTGGCGTGGAGTTGGTACAATTCAAGAAACATAGAACTGCTACTAACTCTTCTAGGTATATATTTAATTGGTACCATGTGTCTGATGTGCAGGTTGAGAAGCAGAGGTCTGAGCTGTCTCGAGAGTTGGAGGATTTGGGAGAGCGTCTGGATGAGCAAGGAGGGGCTACAGCGGCACAGGTGAGTTAATTACAGGTGTAGCATTGCAGGTGTGGTGTACTGCAAGCACACTATGAAACTAGCAAGTCTTCTTATACTTATAATAATAACATTTAATTATATTAAACATATATTATTGTGCATAGACTCTACTTTTAATTTTGGCTGTTTTTTTGGATATCTTTATAAAAATAATAACTGTTTCATATATTTATATAGGTATTAAAATTTAATAGTGATACGGTATTAAATACAAATGGATATAATGTAATTGTTAACTTTCTAGTGATTATTAACATACAGAACTAGTCCAGGAACCTAGATGTCTCCATTCGCCATTGCACTATGGTTATTTACGTCTTCCTGTAGTGGATTCAACCTGTTGTCTCTACGGAGATGAATTACTGTGTCTACCACTTACCTAGCCTTTTGATTACTTGTAGGTTGAGCTGAACAAGAAACGTGAACAGGAACTACTGAAGCTTCGTCGTGATCTGGAAGAGTCCACTCTTCAACATGAGGCACAGGTTGCTGCTCTTCGTAAGAAGCATACTGATGCTGCCAACGAGCTCAGCGACCAGGTCGACCAGCTACAGAAGGTCAAGGGCAGGTGCGTAGTGCCGTCTAGCGGCTTTATTACACAAGGGTCGTAACTGTTATCTGGTACTGATAGAGACAGGTGTTTAAACGTAACATCAAAAGTGAATAGATACACGTGTCACTATATGTTCGTATACGTCTTTAAATCATCTTCATATCTTAAGAGGACAGATTCATTGATTTTGAAAGTGAATGACTCAAACTACCACATTTTCAGCAACGATAAATGTTGGTTTTTCTATCGTCTATTACACTCCTTAAAGTTATTGACTTGAACCTTGCAGACTGGAGAAGGAGAAGAACCAATTCAAGAGCGAGGTTGATGACCTGCACGCCCAGATCGAGCATGTATCAAAGAACAGGGTCAGTATTCTGTAGATGCGAACACCTACACAAATATACATGTTCTACACATAACTTTAACTGTTCTGCCATTACTGATCTTTACTTACTGGACGTTAGTGAAATGCCGACTAGTATTGAATGAATTACTCAGTAATTTAGACAACGCATTCCAAAAATGAATGTAACATCATTAGCCATTTAAGTTTAATGAATATCAAAGTCATAAGTTGTGCTATTCTGCAATGCTCTCTCCACCCAGGGTGTCTCTGATACTATATGTCTCCTCTCTCC
>JAUTBX010180826.1:0-15554 GCA_032361465.1 Lepetodrilus tevnianus
TCACATGATAGTCACATGACCGAATATGATCACATGATAACAATACATTTGAAGAAATATATCTCCCGGAGATAACAATTTGATTGTGATATCTCCGGGAGATATTAATTTTATCTACAGCATATATCTACTCTCAAAGCCTATATTGGGTGATAAATTGAAATCTCAAAACCAACGAAAACATTATTCTCGTAATGTTAGTCTGTAATTTTCTGCTTTACATATTCAAGATGACCTGCAAGAATTTTAAAAGCAGTATGTTTTCTGGTAGCTCAAATTTAGTGTAATTGATAGGCAGAAAGTAAAGTTTCAAATTATCACATAAACTTTCAAATTATCACATAAAGTTTTAAATTATCACATTAACAATTACATTGTGAGTTTACAGTGCATACATTGACATCTTGGCATTTACGAGCTGCGCTATGTTCATATAAAATTTATCCTTTGTGTCAACAATAGTGGATATGGTTCTGTTAGCGAAATTCTAGTATGTTCGTTATCTGCTCAATCATTCAAATTTAGGATTAATGTGTTGTTCAGAGTTCAACAGAAAAACTGACACCAGTAAGGTTTTCAATTATTAACATAAACTGATACGTTTCCATGGTGACTGATAAGAGTTGAAGATCTTTAAACATTTATCCAGTACAATTTAAATGCCTATAAAGCACAAATGTCATTGGAAATATATCTGAGTTCAAAGACTGGCAACATTAATTTAAAAGTATATAGTCCCAGTTAGTAAGTAAAACATCGCAATCACAATATATACAAGGAATAGTAACATAAATTTGACAACCTTTACAGAGCCTCAGTGCAAAAGAGGAATAGAGACCGCTTGAACTTTACATGGTGACCTTTCTGTTGACATATCTATAAATCTTTTACCTAAAACCTTCTGATTAATCTTTAATATCAGCTTCCACATTTCTGAGGATTCAAATTAAAAGGTAGTGTTCATTATTGACACTCTTAACCTGACACCCCCTGTGGAGGATAATGGATTCATCTCTTGGCTATAAACTTCAATATTGTTTATTGATGCTGGGGGGTAAAATTAATCAAATTTTCAAAACAAAGTGAGTTTGACTGTTCATGTGTTTTTTAACAGCCTGGTTACAGAAACGTTACAATAATTCTGTTTGGCTCAGAGAAAACACTTTTAATCACATTGTAGTCTAGCCACAAGAGATTGAAAATTGCACCTCACTGAAAAATATTTAAAGATATCACAACCAAGCATTGATTTATTCAGATAAACAATCGACTTTAACTCATATTATTACCAACTTTACAAATCATAAAAATACGATACTCATGGAAGACATCTGTCAGATGCAATGAAAATTCAATTAAATACACCTCATCCATTAACCGATATTTATGATAATTTGAACAAGCAATATATTTACGCATAATGTTTGACTGTAAAATTGACCCGAAGGGTGTAATTTTTCCACCGTCTACATCGTTCATCAAACGCTGGATCTTGTAATGAACACAACGGGGATTAATCTCCATGTCAAACGGGAAATGCTAATCATCATAATCGAGAAAATTAACATCAACTCGACAAGCAAAGTGGCTGTTCAACTCTCCGCCGATCAATTCCTAAAGCGTCCATTTGATTGATCCACAAAGAGTCCGGCCGTAATCAATGGCCACGGTGCATCCACAAACCCGGCTCCGTGCACCGGGAAAACGCGGATATTAATATGCCGTTTCCCGTGCTAATGGCCGGCTCTGTTGCCGAGGAGAATGCAGGGACTCTTGGACTTGAACGTGATATTGTCATGGTTACTTTGGAGATGAAGCTGCACCTATGTGTCTGCATGATGTGTGATGTCTGCATGTGTGAAGTCTACATGGTGCGTGAAGTCTACGTAAAGTCTATTTCCCAGGTATACTTATACTGTCCAGTGTTCGAAATAATGAAAATAATGAGGGGCTCATTCTCCATAGGCCCAATGTTAAAGGTGGTAAAATCTGTCATTTTCAGGGGGTCACACAAGATACCTTTAACATTGCAGATTTTCAAATGACCCCCGGACCCCCTATTAAATCGAACACTGCTGTCCTTCTTCACAAAGAAATGGATACATAGAAAGTGCAGGGGAAATAATGAGAAATGAATACATTAATAATGCACCAATGCTACGTTTTCATCCCAGTCAATGGATCAATCAAACAGTGCACATTAACTTTCTCTCTGAACTCCCTGGGGGGTATACAACACACAATGACATATTCCACATAAGAAGGCAGAGAGAAAAATGGAGATGGGACATGTGACCTCCCAAAATAACAGTAAAATATATCCCGCACCTCATTCCATTTCAAAACCCAATTTCATCATTCATTTTTTATAATTATTCTCACTATGGTGTGTGTCTGTAGTCAGTAAACCTAGTAACAGTGACACATAATTGTGTAGGAGTTGGTGATTATGGAGTTTAACGTTGCGGGAATCTTTCACCCCATTTGTAGTGCTTTGACCTGTATGTATTAGTAATACTATTACATGTATGTATATGTGTCAAGTGAGACACCTCCATGAACCCCCGCTGTCATGGCGTCGACTCGCATGTCATTACGAGAACATCCAGTCCGATATGTCATCACTAAATACATTACACACACACTGGACTAGTATAGACCCAGGCCTTGACACTCCGTAACAGTATCAGACCTACCAATGAAACCTGAGATCAGAAACTGCAACACATTTGTACGACTACACACTAGTATCCAATATGAAAACGTCTAGTTATTGACTGAAAATATTTTTTGAAGAAAATACACACTATAATTATATCCTATATGAAGACTTCTAGTTGGAGGTTGAAATACATTTTTTTAGGATGAATATAAATATAAATATGTGAATACTTTTTATTTTACATTTTCAGTGGACAGTTTGTCATGTGCCTGACAGTGATGTTAGTGTTCGTGTTAGTGTCTGAGGGTGGACATCCCTGGCCTGACATGATGACACTAAGTACCTTAATTCACAGTCATCATATTGTTCACACATTCACATCAGACCTCTACTTCTAACCATCCAGTGTCATCAGCACCCAATTATACGATAACATTTTTTAACCGCAACAGTTATCATGACATTTCAGTGCCATTCTAAATACCTCACATTTGCCGAGGCTTAAATGCCAAGAATTTCATGCCATCTAACATAAATAAAAACAAGATGTAATAAAAACATTGAATGTCAGTAATAAAACAGCAATGAACTATCCCACATACCACTGCCTCCGACACACATACTTATATTAGTCTTATTGAGTCGTCCACCAACACTACGGACCCAATACCCTGGGCCCAATCCCCCCATACCACGGGCCCAATCCCTCTACACGACACCAACAAACATCCAGACAACTGTACCATTGTTCCGGTAAAGACAGAATTACTTTGACTCCATTATTAACCGATAATACCTATTTCAATGGCGAGGTTGTATGACTACGACCTAGACATACTTAAAATATTATTAAATTCATAAAGGAGTAGGCGTAGGAAATATGTGTACATGTATTTTGAACGTGGACGGGTGCGATAGAAAAAAAATGTGTGTGTTGGTGTTGGTGTGTGTGTGCGTGTGCGTGTGTGTGCGTGTATGCATGCGTGTGTGTGCGTGTGTGTGTGGTGTGGTGTGGTGTGGTGTGTGTGTGTATGTGTATGCACGTGCATGCGTGTGCACGCGTGTGTGTATAACATGAATGCAAAGAGAGATTATTGACTGCAGAGAATCATCATTATTTTAACCTTTCATGAGTAAACACAAACTACCATAAAGTATAGAACTCCAATTGACATGAATGCGTTTTGACATATAGGTAAACACTGTCTATTTAAACAAAGGTAGGAAGGAAAGAGCCTGGTAACATGGTAATTAGTGTGCTGTCTATGGAGGCTGTGATCAAGACGCGATAGAGCATAATACCAAGCTTCTTTATATCGACCAATAGCAATTCATACGAAGGATAAAATGATTTTACATGTAAATAATCTATAATAGAAACAGATGTTCTCTTCTCGTTAACAATATTTGGTTGTATTTTTGCACAAGTGGGTGTATACGTTAGACCGATATAAAGATTATATTATCTTCGTAATGTCTTGATTGACTGATGATAAATGTGTGTAGCGAGTGATTTGTTGCTTAACAACAATGGGAATCTTTCACCCATATGCAAAAACACAAACGTGTAGGTATTTTTTTGTTAGTTTTATTTTTTTGTTAATTGGGGTTTAAGGCCGCTGTCAAGATTCTTTCACTTACATAACAGCTTGTCAGTTTAGGGCAGGAGGAAACCCACAACATTCATAGCACTGAATGTTGTAGCACTCAATGTTGTAGTAAACCTGCAAGCACCTGCTGGTACTGACACACCAAGGATAACTGCACTGCCACGGTACAGACAGCTCATCCTATCAATATCACGTCAGAAATGTAACATTGATGACGGGCTCCCAAACGTTCTACCAATGCACTACCACCCACCCCAATTGTGTAGGTCTGCACTGTAAGGTTTAGTTATAAGTAATATGTTGTTTAATGACCCATACCCTAACCCCATATGCAACAATACAAATATACTGTAAGGTTTAGGTGCAACTCGTCACTTAACATTGCAGTAGTAATCTGTCACCCATACGCGACGCAGTAAGAGGCCTACATTAGCATAAGTGCAATTTCATAATCAGTTATTTTTTTTAAATATGACCTTGAGCAACTCAAACAGATTAGCTAGTTATCAATTTTCCCATTGCGTATCAACAACGTCATCGCAAGATAAAACATAATTTAAACGAAATCACGTTCAATATATTCCCTGTGGCGACATTCATCAGACTGTTCATTCAGAACCAGACAACACATATCAATATGTACAGTACCCATCATCACTAGCCTTGCCCAGAATAAGATGTGTGTTAAAACAACATGTACCTCTTTATTAAATCAAATTTCCTACCCCTCGTACAAATACCCTCAAAGCCGAGTGTTTAGACCAGCACTTAAAACAGCTAAATTCAGTCTAAGATAATTTCTAAAAGACTCGTCCCCCGAGGCCATTGACATAGATCTCCTGCAGGTGATACGAGCCCCAGACAGTTCTGCAGGTGATAAGGAGAGGTGCGGACACTGCCTTATGACAATAGGGACTTCTCCGACTGTTTCGGAGGAGCTATAAAAGTGCAGAGATAATCCGAGCTGATCCAGCTCTGTGCCAGACTCAAACAGGGGCACGAGTACATCTTCGAGTACATCTTCGAGTACATCTTCAGTGTCCCTGTGGGGTCCAAGGCTGTGACATGACATCCATTAGCGTACAGGTGTGAGGTGTGTTATATATTAAAGCTATGAATGCAATCTGTCAATCACTGGTCAATACTGTCATGTCCAGGGGAAAGAAGACGCAGGTCATAAATAATGACCCCAGACAAACAGTGACAGGCCAATTTAACCGTCTCAATCTGAATAGTCTGTATGTTTTGGTTGTGAGTTAAACCAGGATTTTGTCTTCAATTATTCTAATGCACAATATTACAAACATAAAAATACTGTATTATGGTTTTATGATTTTTGTTTTTTCTCACTTTTAGTGTGTGTGTCTGTCTCTCTATCTGTCTGTCTGTCTCTCTATCTGTCTGTCTGTCTGTCTGTCTGGTAATCATATCAGTGTTATAACCACAGATAATATTTGTGTTTAAAAGCAACCTATTCTCCTACCTTCAAACCAAATTTATTATGAAATTTCATAAACTATTAATTCAACTTTTTAACATCTAATATTAATTCAACCTGAAGATATGGAAACCGCTATATTGAAAATCCATGCATAAAATAGTAATTTCTAAACTCCATAGAGCTACTTAAAAGCTGAAAATTTAATGCTGAAATATGAGAGCATTGATAACATGCAGGTTATACTGTTGAGTATTATCATATTGCAATGTCTTCATGTTCTTTAATAATAACATTCTGTAAAGTAATACTAGTAATACTAACTAGAAACCTGTTTGAGCAGTCTGTAGTACACCAGCTCCGATAGTAAACAAAATTCAAAAATCAATTTAAATTTTAATATGCTACATAAATAGCCACAGTTAGGATTACTTGTTTACAAAGTCTGTAATATCCAAATACAACATTAATATCCAATCATTATCAGACGTTAATGTTTCTTATTTCATCATGATGACTCATGACGACCACAAATAACCTGCAAAGTTCAAAGTCACTAGTCAGATTTAACTCAAACAGGTTTCCAATACATGTGCATGGAGCAAATTCTTACGAGAGTCAGGTCATGTTTGAGTTTTGTCGCCACGAACGATGCACACGTCACAATGACCTAATAACCGCCAGAAGTTGCTCCATTAAGCCGACGTGACACTTCAAACATGTTTGAGCCATCACACAGCAAAATCGACTCACAATTCAAAAAAACAAACATTAATGCCTTACATTACAAGGCCTTGTGCAAATATCTCGCCCGATGATCACTGTGGTGATAAAAGAACGCATGCACACCTTTCTGACTCTCTGCATGACTTTATCTATATCTTTAAAGTAATTTTTTCCCCCGCGTTTATTACAAAAACTCGATGGAGTGGTACTGTTGACAAGAGTGTACGGGTGGTACGTACATCGTGTGATGGTGTAAACGCATGACGAGTTCGATAGATTTCCTCGGCTGCAGTGTACGTCATGAGACGGGCGTGGTACATTTCCCTGTATCTATCCCATGTATCGTATGAACAGGGTATATTGTGTGCTTTATATACTGGGAGGAATATGAGATTAGTACCATAGAAATTATTGTAGCTAGCTGGGACGTGTTTAGAATTTTAAAACAGTATTTCAGTAACATTACAGCAAATGAGCTTATGTAACATGTAACAACATTAGGTCTTACCGCATGACCCCATGAGCCAAGGATGATACTGATAGATAGTGTTACCTGCACATATACCAACATTTTACGTCCATGCAAGGGAAACATTTGTCTCTGAGCAACACATTGATGTATATACTTGTTCATGTATATGTTAAACTAATTAACCAAAATTTCATAGAAAAATATATTTCAAAGATATTCCGAATACCCTTGGTGTCGTTTCAAAGAGCTCTCTTAGCCACTACGAGTCCATATCCCTCATGTAATGGCATGATACCTATGTATAAGATATCACTACAAGAGTTCTATGGTCTCGTAATAGATAATAGTGCTTTGTGAAACGATATCCAGGGGCCCGTTGCACGACACTCTTGTAGTGCTACAATAGTTGTAACTGGGCTCCCGCCACAATATAGAAAGCGTTGACCTTACAATAGCTGTAGTTACAAGAACTTCGTTCAACGGGCTCCTGGTGCAACTCTCGTATTTGATGTCTTGGAATTGGACAAAAATGTCTTGAATAAACATGGCAAGACATATTCTTCACCAACTACAATCCTATCATAGCAATAAGAAAATATTTGGTTTACAATAGCTTTTGGAAATATACAATAGCTTTACCTAGTTCACCCCTGGGCATAAACTAACAATAATATTGACAATCTATTAAAAAGCCATTCAACTGAACTAATAGAATTATAATACACCTATCCTTTGAAAACAGCAATAACATTTGTTGATGTTGAGCGCTTTATGCTTACCCCATGCGTGAAGCATCTACAAATAGAAGTCATTCTCGCAACTAAAAGCAGTGTAAGAATGCCATAAAAAATGTCATTGAATTAATGTATGAATAGAAACTTAACCTGTAGATACTGAATTGTCAACCCACCAAAAAATTCAGTGTTTGAAATGTATTTGTTGATATAGAGGTCTAGAGAGACACTGTAGAGTTAGATATCCCAGGCCCCGAGGTTATGAAACTTTCTGAGTACAAAGTTGTGATCTAGCTCAAAATTCATATGATGTTTTAAACTCTGTTAAGCACAAATTTGTACTCGAGAAAGTTTCGTAATCCTCGCGGCCAGGTGTGTGTGGAATATGACGTGAAATATGATGTGGAATACGAGACGGAATACGAGACGGAATACGAAGCAGGAATACGACAGATTAAACCTGCATGGTGTAATCATCTTTTAATGACACGAGTTACCGGGGAATACGGGGTCAAAAGTGGTTCCACTACAATGTTTGTTTGACTTTAGTACGTCTCGACTGACAGAATAGACCCATTCACATCTATATTGGTTCTATACCATGGGAAAGTGAACCAGTGGGACTGCAGGTGCACCGGCTCTCATGGATGTGTGCCGTCAGTGTGCTGCTTGTTGACTCATACATTATGCACTACGTGTGCATATGATAGTAGCGAAGGCGGTTACGGTTTGGACAGCTCATTTGAATGATAATTTTCATTAAAATGAGCCGTCCAAACCGTAACCACCTCTACTACTATAATTATTGTTTAATTTGCTATTGTAATTAATTATTTCAAATTGGAAAATGAATATCCGTTGTTGTTCATAGTTAGGATTTCATTTGAATGAAAATTAATTTACTAATTGAAATTAGTCATTTCAAATTGTAAAATTATTATTCAATTTTCATAATTGTTGATTGTTAATCAACTGAAAAAGCTTTCTGGGATATAAATTGGACCTATTTCATCTAATTTTATTTGAAAGTGAATTTAGATGCAAGCATAGATACAATTTAAAATCCCAATACCCAATTAACAATAAAATGGGGTGGGTAGGTGGGTGTATCATTGGGTGCAATGATGCCACAGTTGTACTATTCTGAAAGGAGTTGAACTTGTCAGAAACTGACCAATTCATTCAGCTCCAGACTGAGGTTCAACCCCTGTGATCAGTGGCCGAGCTATAGGACACTGTCCAGTGTGCTAGGACTTATGATCACTAGGCTACTGCTAAGGCTCCTAGTCACAGGGAGATTACCCGTGTATAACATTGGAACAATGCAGGTATTATGTGGGCAATGATGCAACAAGGACACAATGCACTACTGGGGATTGATCCAACACTGAAAGAAAAGCCTGGGGTTGTTTTTGTTTGAAGATGACCAAGGTGACACAGACCACTTCCATGATGACCATTGATGACCACGGGCGACTTTGGTGTTGTTTGCAACAGCAGGAGCCATCTGCTGGATGGGTAGAATGGGCAGAATTCTGCTGATATTGCAGATCAATTCATTCTGAAGACCTTTTGTCAAGACAGAATGATAAGATAATTCAGTTCTGCATTGTCCATGATAAACATGTACAGAATGACCATATACTTCAGCCCATGACAGCATATAACCACATACATTAGTGCTCAATAGTGTATGATATGTATGTACTGTTTTAGGAGCAATACTGACAAATCTTAATTAGATTTGGACATAATGGGATGAAACTACCGGGTAACCCGAACATAAACCGACATATCCCTCACATTCATACCACTGATTCTTATTAAAATGAGGAAGCGCAACCATTTCTATCCATCACATATAACCCAATTAGCTGATTAGAAGCGGTAGAAGTCTTCCTGCCGGTCAGGCCTTGACAGCGCCATCAGGTCCGCGCCACTCGCCAGCGTGGACAAGTGACAAATTCATTTCGTCAATAACCGAAACAGGCTTCCACCATCTTCATATTAATTGTCTGCGGTTTTTACGATGCAATCTCGATTCACCTCGGCCAGTCTCCTCTGTATCCAGCTTCTGCCAGATTCAATTTGGACTTCATCATGCCGGACTTTGAGGGAACGATTGCAAGACAAACAATGCTGGATACACGAACACCCCGCGTCAATGGTCAAGACATTGGACATCCAATTCCCGATTGGCAGGCGCTTAATACCAATTGTCCGACGTCAATTACTGATTGGACGCAGTGTTTTGGACAAACATCGCTGGCTGATCTGGTCAAGAGGGTGAACACCTGTGATATAGAACCGGGATGACCCGCTACTACTCGGATAACTCTGGGGTTTAGAAGATGACGGCTGCCCGATTGAAATTCTTAGATCGGGTTTCAGTGTCTTTAATTGGAAAAGTCTAAAGCACACAATACAGTGTATTGTAAAACTACCGATGAGCTGTAGTTTGGGGAGCCTGAGGGTATTGAAGATGTAACGCGACCTGTTTAATGTTTTAACGTAAAATGTATTTTTAATGTATGTTCATTCAAGTTAGAAATTTAAATTGCATTGTGTACAGCAGTTCTGTGTGTAATATGTAATTTTGTGAACTGAAAACTATTCCAGATTTACAACGCTACGTTTTACTATTCATAACATGAGCAAGCACACCTGCACATCTGGAACATATTCAGCGTAAAACAAAGTATTGTATTTCACAATGACGCAAGAATGAATTTAATTTGACTCCTAACTTTTGTCTCATGAGACATTTTTCCTCCATGATTTGCAAGTTTCAGTAACACCCTGCTGTGTTCTTCATAATTACACCTATGATGTTACACCAGTGTGGGTAGACTTAGTGTGAGTAGACTTAGTGTGGGTAACTTAGTGTGGGTAACTTAGTGTGGGTGACTTGGTCACAACCCACACAGGTAAAGTATTTGTGCACCATGGCAGCCATCAACACTTATAGTGACCTATTGCATGCAAACGTTAAATATTCAATGTTATCTCTCGCCTACAGATGTTAATTATTAATCTCCAGATTACAATGTCAACATCGTAGGTCCACTGCCTTCCTTCAATTAGCTAATCATTACAATGATGTCTGATTACGAGCCCAGGATGTTGCTTCTTGATTGCAGACATAGCAGTGTAAATAACCACTACACGATCCTACAATTAGCCACAGGATATCCTTGAATATGAATTAGGCATTGCGGTGGGGATATCTTTTTATATTTTGCAATTCTATATTTCTGCTTTGTTCACGATACATATAATACATTTTTTTCTTTTTTCTTTGTCAATTCTGATTCTCTATTTCTGTTTGTTCGCGATATGTATCATACTGAAGTTATATCATAGAGATTGATCAATAGTATCAAATTACTGCCCATGGTTTGTGTCTAAAACAGCGTGGCTTGTTGATCTGAGGGGTGATCTACAGAGGACTTATACACTGTATACTGTACCGATAGATATAAGGGATGATCTACAATGTCTTATACACCATGCAGATAGATATACAATGATAGCTATGAGGTGATCTACAGAGATTTTATACACTGTACACTGTACTGATAGATATAAGGGATGTTCTACAATGTCTTATATACCATACAGATAGATATACTACGATATATATACTGATAGAAATATACTGATAGCTATGGGGTGATCTACAGGTCTTATACACTGTACAGATTATACTGATAGCAAAACTGGGGAATTTAGATCATAAAATTGCTCATAATATTTAATAATAGGCATGTAGAAATTACATACTGTTATCTTTGTGAAACCAGGGCAAACCCACTGCCCAATAAAGCATTGCACAATTGTAATCCTATTAATAAATGTGTTATTCTATTAGCAATATATTTATTATTACTATATTGTAAAGTTGACACGTGATTAAGAAATATACATATCATGGTCAGAGAATGGGGAAAAATAACGAGTAAATTAATCCTCGCCATGCTTGAGGCAACCAGAAATGCCCTAAAGAGCAATACCTGTGCCTAATCCAGCAGGGAGAGAATTTTAACATACATTTGTGATTTTAAAAGTATCACAAATCAACAATTTTCATTAACAAAATCAGCACAGTATGCTAGTAGTCGATGGGGGTACACATACAAATTCAAACAGGACGTTATCAAATTTGACAGTTTAGACCAGCTGCCATGGACTTCTTTCTAATGATACACCCCTCTGCTGTCAGCATTGGAGAGAACCTCAGACAAGACAATGGAGGGACGACCCAAGAAGATGGTCAACTCTTCCAGGGTCAGCCAGCCCGTGGAGGAGATCCGTCCTCACCCTCAAGGAGACCCGTCCTCACCCTAGCTGTTTGTCCCCCCACACATCCCGTCTCAAGACACCCACAGCCTAATGTATGCAGTATTTACCCTACTTTGCAAATTTGCCTGCGGATAGTAAATACATGGAGTCAGAAAGGTGTGCGGGCAGCACAGGAACAGGCGACTCACCACGTCTCACCATCAGCCTCTCCGGCCCAAACAGAAATAAATATATTACTAATCTGCTTAAATATTAAGGCTGCGATACTTTCGAGACCTGTCATTGCAAAAATGTTCATTTTTTCCGCCGACATGGATTTTCGAGTCGAGAAAATTTTCTGACATTTTCTTTCGCGAATACGAAATGAGGCTAGCGGTGATTTAGTGATGTCACCAGCGAAACGGTTCCCTCAGAGGTTGAATGACACGGCGAAGAAGAATCGCGAATGGATGTGACGTGGGTTTCAAACATGCGTTAAAGAACGTTTCAAGATGACAACAAGGATGGAAACAGATTAGAATTCTGCGGAGTCTTGATCAATAAAACGTCTTTGCTAAATAACCGCGCTGCTGACTAAAACGAGTGGAATTTCGAGAACAAATTCTAAAACAATGGCTCAATTTCCGTCCGAATTTATATATTTACCGAAAACTTTCGACTCGTCGTACCGCAAGTCGGTCACCCTATATGTGCCGAGGACACATTGTAGCCTAGAAGCCTGTAGTGAGACGTGGTGTAATTTATGGCTGTATTATGTAAGATTTAGAAGGAAGGACTGAAACGTTTCTTACCTGACGTGTGGACTTGATAGACCAGAGCGAGCACCAGCAAACACACATACATCCTCATAACGCAACCATTAATGCAGGCTCTCACACCTACCTGGAACAAGGGGACACATATATCACCATTTACATTTACCTCGCCTGACCGAGGGTGGTCAGGATTTGGGCTGGGGGGGGGCGAGGAGGGGAAGGGGTATGGGGACACTTGGGGGGACACTTGCAGGCCACGGAAACTTGGTAGATCCTTTAGGTAGTAGGACCTCGTAGATCCTTAGTGAGTCTTCATGGATCCTTTCAGTGGGTACTCATTAGATCCTTATTAGAAGGTCCTCACAGATCCTTATTAGAAAGGTCCTCCACACAGATCCTTATTAGAAAGGTCCACACAGATCCTAATTAGAAAGGTCCTCCTCACAGATCCTTTAGTAGTGGGTCCTCATAGGTATCCAAACTGGTAAAAAGCCACCTGGTAGTTTATCCACGGCCGTTTTTAAAAACTCCTCCGGAAGATTGAATCAATTCTGTGCAGTAGTCAGTGTACAATCCGTGAGCGGAACTCGTCGGTGAGTCTTCGTTGTTGTTGATGGTGAGGCAGGTGGACTGCTATGACTGCGCGTACGTACACACATCCACTCAGAGGTCAATCTTCGGGTCGGTCGAGAGGAAGACACCAGCACAAGGAAAACACAGCTAAGCCTCACACTTATTGTGACTGTCCATAATACATAATATACCCATGCGACTCCACACAGCAATTATGTGCCGAGAGTGCTGACCAATCAGAGATACTGTTACAACATGCTATCAATCTCTTGACTGGGTCACCCCCAACTGTCCCATTGACAAGCCAATATGGCCGGCCGATCTCAAATGCTGGAGCGGGCAGACTGGCGTGTCCCTTCACCTGGCTGTGGCTTGACCGCCGACTGGACACAGCTGAGTGACCGCTAGTTGGAGTGTCTGAGGATCTGTGTCGCTCTTGCTATGGCCAGCTGCTCTGTCAACGTGAACTACCTGTCTGTCTGTCTCTGCATGGCTTGTGTGCTCAGCGTATAGAGCTAGGTGCAGTCACACACAAAGGGGCCCTCATTGGGTTGGGGAATGCCTTGAGGCACGGAATAATTAGAGGGGGAATAATTGCATCTGTAGGCAGGTAATTCAAAAGTCATTATGGACTGTTAAATACATAATCATGAAGTAATTGTTACGTATCGTAATAATGTCACATGATTGAAAGGAATTGACTTGTCAAGAAATAAATCAATAAACAATGTTGAAACATATACAGCATGTTTACAAATTCATTAAAATTAGGGCCCTAATTGGGTTTGTGCTCGTTTTTTAGTGGGGTGGAAATACAAGTATTCTATCACTGTTTGCACAAGATACTTCATTAGATATATTGCTTCTGATATCATATTTTTCAGCTGGAATATCTTAAATTCCAACCCTTCTCAGTGTATAATTAGTCATGAAAATCATCCATCACTGACAACTAGGGTTATTGATCAGAAAAATTCAAATTTCGTATTTTGGTGGGAAAATTCAAAATATCCAATTTGGTCTATCATCAACTGTCCTAACCACCCTTGTCGCAAAATCTACTATCATTTAATTAAAAAGAGCTAAATTATTTAATCAAAATGTAATCTTTCTATAAACTTTAAAGAAGATTGTTTAGGCAAATTTAGAAACATAGGTACAGTAGAATCCAAAAATAAAAGGGCAATGATAACGAAAACCTTGACAATAATGACAATAATGACGATGATAAAGATGATGAATGACCATGCGGCAGACTCACTACTGTCACATAAGCCCGCTACTGTCACATAAGCCCGCCCCAGACTAAATGTCTGGTCGCGCTAATACAAAATATTTGGCATAAATCATGTAATGCATTCAAAACAGACCGACAGAAAAATGGCCTCTATCATAATCAATTTACAAACAGAAAAAAATTATTACACATGTATAAACGGCATCACATTGCAAAGCAAACAGGCGAGACTATTGTGATAGATTTGTTTTTACTTCCTACTATCAATGCCATTACATGGTAACCCGAGGAGCCGGAGCATCACCCTTATCTGGGGACCCCTTACGTGTGTTCTGTGGTTCCCCTGATATGTAAACAAGGCCTTTAAAAGAAAGGGTCTACTGTTCTGCAGCGAGTACCACTGGATCACGTGCTAACCAAACAATCCACCCTTTATAAAGCAGGGAAAACATACTTAACATTGCACAGCTTGTAAAATGCAATGACAACATATCAGACTTCTCATTTTAGTGCCATTTAATGTCTCGATGACTGTGCATTGTCACGTAATAATACAGACAGATTTGTATGTTCAACTCTGGATTGTAAGCAACGCTGACAGTTTCATGGTGTAATTAATGCAATAACTGTTCAATTGGAAGAATTGAATATACACATTAACAGTGCAAGGTTTTGGATTTAAATGCTTTAATGATGTTTATCAAACATACATTTTGTGAAGAATACTTTGTGAATACTCTTTATAATTGAATTTCAATACCCAGCATAAAAAAATATCAAGGTATTACAATATCCATCATAGTATATCCAAGGTATTACAATATCCTGCATATTGCATAGGACCAAGATATTACAATACCCAGCATAGGACCAAGATATTACAATACCCAGCATAGGACCAATATATTACAATATCCAGCATAGGACTAAGATATTACAATGCCAAGCATAGGACCAGGATATTACATTACCCAGCATAGGACCAATATATTACAATATCCAGCATAGGACTAAGATATTACAATGCCAAGCATAGGACCAGGAT
>JAUTBX010180938.1:0-15549 GCA_032361465.1 Lepetodrilus tevnianus
GGAGATCGGGAGATTGGGTTTATTTTGCTATTTTTCCGGGAGATCTCCCGATAAATCGGGAGACTTGGCAGCTCTGCCATAGGTCATGGCCGATACAGATAAACCAAGGGAGATAACTCTGACTCCAATCCAATCCAAACTAGTTTGCATGGCATTAAGCATGGTTTGTTGAGTTGTAGGATTTGAAATAGATGTAGATCTGTCTTGTGAAGAACCCTCTCCATGCTGGATTAGGCACAGCTACTGCTCTTTGGGATATATCCAGTTGCCTCCAGCAGGGAGAGGGTGAACTGACTTCACCCACACCCACATCTAGGAGAATATGCACCCCAACCCAGGTGTCTGTTTGTAGTCGGACACCCACTTAGCATGTTGACTCTTGTTTTGGCAATTATTGCCCTGATGTGGCCAAAACATTGCCACCTTCCCCCGTCACTCAAGCCACTAGAAATAGTCTCGGTAAATACGATTTCCTCTTATGTGCTAATTGATTCACTTCTCTAGAATGCCATGACCATTACATAAAGTTGTTTGTAAGACATAATGGATCATAATCTGTACATTTAACCTTTTCCCAGCTAAAGAAAGCCAGAGGTGGCTATATATATTTGCAGTGAGACATTTAGGAAATGACTTTTCTAATTGGCTAGTTCCAAGATCATGAACAGACAATTAAGACATATTACTTTCAAACATTAAAATGTTTCTCAAATGTATAAAAAGAAAATTACGGTATTTTAACATTATGGAGCAAATTTGCCAACTTTCAGCTCAAAATTTAAACATTACCGTAATTCACATCGCTGTACAGCCACTATGTATGATATTGTGTGATAGCTTCACAATCAAAGAATGATCGTTCCTCGTTCAAAGAACATAATTTTCTATTTATAGCAATATAGTTATTAATACCTCAATGTGAGCAATATCTATTTATATCTCGGCACGAACCCCCCAAAATCATCCATACTAATTATGCATAACAGTCATTCTACAAACAGAGACTTTGACCCTCCAAATACAGGAGAGCTCTGTTGAATTTGCTCCTCCTGAAGCAAAAGAGTTCCGACTGCACAGACCATGTTTCTGCAGCCACTAAGAGTGCAGGTTATTGATCTGGAAGCAGGGTCTGGAGGTCCGATTCCTGCATTGAACTGGATGTAGGACTTTACAATGGAGGCTGAATTAGACATGCCGGAACAAGATCAATTCTGGTTAGAAGTCGCTATGACCTGGGAAATTGTTGCATGGGGAAATAGTGTATATGATTGAACGAATATTGGTAGAAATCGCTGGTGTCAAAATCCAAGGAGCTATAGCGCCAAAATCCAAGAGTCGTGTATGTGAATATGAATATATTATTTATGTAATACTATTACTAATAGTTTTGATTTTAATATGGTTAGTGATATTTTGATTTAATGTTGTGGAGATTTATATTTTTGAAAATTGTTGAATGTATTTTTATGTAAATATTTACACTGAACACTACTGAATAGAATGATAGTTCTTACTGTAGTGGGTCACTCGTGTTGCCTCCAGCAATGAGAAGGTTAAACTAGCAAGGTTTTCTACGACCATCTTCGTCGCAAATGGGCGAAAGATTCATGCAGCAACTCCATAATCATTATGATCTTATTGTCAATGGTAGTAAATGTAATACATAATATTATGTCATGCAAACATATATACAAATAATAATTTTCCTAAGGACATATTGTGCGAAATAAGCCTAATATAAGTAGCCTACTCTGTATCTGGATATAGAATTTGATAGTGTGTGGAGTTTCCATTAAGCAAACGGTCACCACCAAACCCCTAACCAGTGTCTGTAGATAATTGATTTCAAGGAGTATTAGATTCTGGCTGTAGTCTGATGAGAATACTCCCTACAGTGTTAGATCTTGTCCTCCCAAGGGTGCTGGCTTAAAGCACGTCTAGAAGAGTGGTATCAGGAGTTTGTGGAACACCTTTAGTGCTGAAAGGCTATTGGCATTAGGTGTTGAAATCTATACGTAACCGCCTCCCTCAACCAGATGTTTGCATTCTCTTTCGTTCGTGTTTTATGTTCTTAAGGTTTGTTATTATAAACAGGAAGTTGCCTGTATGCATCCTAATGGATTAATCTAATCAGTTTAATATCAAACATGGTATGGTCAATATTCAATACACGTTCAATTCTGGTATTTTGTTATCAATTTTATGTCAGATTTTATTTAACTTGTTCTAGAAAGCCCATGCTACGTGTTGTTTCAAACAGATATGGGTTGAATCCAACCCTGATGATCACTATTGACACTAATCATAGATTTTTTTTAAAGTGGCATTTGTTACATGTATATGTGCATGACTCAAACCATGGGGGTGTATTAACCCTCTCGCTGCTGGATTAGGCACAGATGATGCTCTTTAGGGGATCTCTGGTTGCATAGAGCATAGAGATGGTTAAAACCTTGTTTCATGCGTTAATAATAACTTGGAATAAATAGAATATTAGAATTACTTTTCTTAAAAATAACATTCAAAGCACAACAGTTAACATTGCTGTGCATTCCTGTTCGCATCAATTATGACAGATGTTTCCTGGGCAGAGCTTGTACAATTTCCACCAGGATTTTCGTCAAATCCATTAACGATTCAGTGGCTGTGTTCTGTAGTCCATACGGATCCTTGGATTTCTCGGTGTCCCTGTGTCCCCGAGCTATATTCCGCCGGAGCTATATTCTGCTATAACCACGACTGGTCAGTGTGGTCAATGTGATGGGGAGCAATATTGCTGACCTTTGTGTCACCCTCAGAGCTTGACCACTGATGTAGCTTGCAGGCAGTCATTTGTGGATTCTTGACCAGTGATAAAACGGAGATTGCCACGGGGTGAATGTGTTCTTTAAGAAGTCTAAGATGCAGGGAATTGACAAAGGATAAATATCGCAATTCTGTGTTAATAGAATTTCTTTTAATTTGTTATTTTTTCTTCTCATTTATTTCAGTGTTGATTTTGTTTGGCTGGTTTGGTGTTTTTTTGGCAAGTGGCCTCAATGCCATTTTCAATGGTATTTTCAATGAATTCACCAATTTATTATAGTGGAAGGATATGTTGAGATTTGTTGAGCGAAAAACCTTTTACCTGATGATGGCAACAAGAAATGCCCAAGAACTGTGATTGTGCCTTTTCTAGCAGAGTGAGAGAGGTGAACAGTTCCACCCAGATTATAGAAAATAATCGAATGCTATGGATTCCTCATTATGTATTTATTATCTGTATGGAAAAGGCTCCAAGACATATATTGTAGGAATTAGTGTACAATCCGTCCAAGCCAATTATCTTCACAAATCATTGTAGTGAGCTATAGCCTGTAGTTGTAGATTGGGGTTAATGTAGTCAAGAATATTATTTAAACACCAGGCCTGCGTTTCACGAAAATGGCGTATATTTATGCCGGATATAAATCAGGACATAAAGCAAACAGAGTACATGTAACTCCATGCTTTACGTCCTGATTTATGTCCGGCATAAATATACACCCCTTTTGTGAAATGCAGGCCAGTGGCTTAATACTATTTCAACAATGAAGAAATACAAAATGTCTACAGGCTCTAGATATTCTTCAACAACTTCAAGATGCAGTGGAAGAAGAATGATACAAGTTGACACGAGTTAGTCCGAGATTCATTCAATATCCGGTGACATAAACGGGTCAAACACCTAAATGCGCTACACATTTGACGATATCCATTGTGACCTCACGTAAAAACGTCACGATTCAGACGTCATTCTTAGCAAACGTCAAAATTCTTCCTATCGTCGGAAATGCCCTCGACAAGACTTACTGTCCCTATACCCACAAAATATCTGCCAGTCCTTAATTTATTTTGTTGAGTATATATATATATGATAATGGCAGTTGCACCTGCAACATTTGTCATAAAATAAATTATCAATTTCTGTTCACATGTCAGTAACTTCACGATTTTTGCTCCAAATTTGGAAATCTGCTATCATCATCCCACCAAATATCATATGCAATTTACTTAATTTAATTACCGGTACAAGAAGATTTGTTTTTTACATAATTTTCAGTTTTTACACAGAAATATTAAATGGACGCCATTCCCCGATATTCACTCCAAAGCAGGTTGATAAAAGAAAAGGTGAACGAGTGCGAGTTCAGTCTGTCCGATGTTATCAATGATAGCATTGTGGCAGTCGTTACAACAATTTAAAAAGCAATATTATCTGAACATTATCTGAGCCATTGCTAGTCAACTTGATCTAATCAAATATGTCATCAAAGTCTAGTCAGTTTTCCAACACAATATTACTGTCATCTTACAATTTTCTAGGAGTTTTGTTTTGTTAAGATGTCTCCAAAGAATGTGTGAAATGTGTGGATTTTTGTATTAGGTGTATATAAAGGGGTGGGAGTTACTTAACTATTCAAGGATCTATTTCTGTGTATTATGTGAATCTCCTGATCCTGAACAGTTGTTTTGTGTGGTTTCATGTTTTAATTACATTCCAGAATTATCAGACCATGTGATCAGACCATGCAATCAATAGGAACACGATTCTCAATTTGATTTAAGAAGTTTTAAGAAGTTTTTACCAGTCGCCAACAATTTTATTTTTATTACTTTCAAACGATGTAATACAATCAACAGGAACATGACTCTTAGTTTGATTTAAGAAGTTTTTGCTAAATGTCCAGGGATTGAAATTAACATTAGCCTGCTAACCTGGGCCATTTCTCCCAATGCTAAGGGTATCCTAAGGATATTAGGAATTTATAACATTTGTTATTTGTATCACTATTTGGGCTAGTAAGTTCTAAAGTTAGTTTCTATCGCTGCAAATATCAACAATTTTATTCTTATTTTGTTTACTTGTTTAAAATAGAGCAATTTATGTTATTGTTGAAAAAATATATAGAGCAATTTATGCTATTTCATCTTTCAAAACACGGAACTCCTTGCTTGAAGATGACAGACCACGATCTCGTGTGACCTTCCTGGTACGTATTTGAGGACATCTTAATGAACGCAGGCTCAAAAAGACCCATGTTGACACATCGGATGGTATAATATCAAGTAGACAATTCGCACTTTCTTTCAGAATTGTCAATATTGATATTTCGTGACCCGTTTTGTCATCACGTCGACAGACACCATCGTGTGTAACGTAGATATTTTCTGGATGGAGGGAGTGATGAGATTGTATTGTGTGCCCATGGAATGCTGTGTACACTTGTGTGAATAACTGTAATGGGTGTTTTGTCACAGATATGTGCGATTAGGATATAGTTGCATGAGCAGTCTTATAGTGTCGATGTCATGCACAGATTGTGTTCATTGCAGGGTGCTTGCACAAAGACATTCTTATCTTGGAAAAAAAATCTTCTTTTAAAAAAAATATATATAACGTACATGTACGATTTCATTTCAACAGATTTCATTTACGATTTCATTTCAACAGATTTCATTTCGTACTAAACAGATGTTATAATGTACAGAATATAATTCAAAATAATATTATTAATCAGCGATGGCTATTATAGGTCAATGATCAATTAACTAGCTGGGTTTTTTTGTTTTATAAAAATGATAGTGATATATAATCATTATTATCAGATTAAAATATATCCTGGTGGATAGAAGCACTTATATAAATCTAATTATTATTATTAAGAAAGATATGCATACACTACCATTGAGCATGATCACTTTCGACAATTCTGGAAAACACATCTTGGCTATAACTTATTTAATATACATGACAGGTCTGTGAATGCTTAAAGCATTTTACAGTGGCTTGATCAGAGTTGATTGAAATTTAGGCATTTCTATGTTATTGCTACTCCCAATATAGCTTACTGTCGAGTACTGTTGAACAGTACAGTACTAATAGTAAGGATGACAGATCGGTGAGACCCATGTCATCTTGGCTATGATGATCACAAAGCAGGGAATATTAGCTGTCAGGAATAATCAATCAAATATACTGGGCCATGTTACATATAGGTCATTGCTTGACCTTGATACAAGGACAAAGTCGTGGTTTTTAATAATCTATTTTTTTTTTGGTCTCCACTGCATTTTGCGAAAGTGTGGTGCTGTAGTCTAGGTTTACCATGTCTAGGTTAAAGAGTGTTTACCATGTATTTTTTCAATTTATGTCATTTCATGAAATGTAGACCAAGTCTTTATGGAAATCCTAAATGTATAAGACCGAAAAGGCCTTAATTAATTTTGCTGTATATATATCATGACACTCGTATTCCATACATATAAATGACATTTTCTAAGATGGTGATAAAATATTTTATTATCTCCCAGCCATATCAGTAAATTAAAATTTTGTTGTTAATTTGATAATAAAAAAATAACAATTCATCAATATAATTTCAATCCCAAATTAAAGAATTACCCATCTATATCTTCCTGTATTACAAGCAGTCGTTTAATGTCCGGCCAGTGTAGCACTAATAACGACCAGGTCGCAGGATATGTCGGAGTGACACGGGTCACAGGTAGAAGACCCTCCCTCATTAATCACCAGCCCACCGTAGGTCATTGATAGACTGGAGAAAGCACCTACAGACAGTGTTCCTGTACTTATCCTGCTCACATGGTGGTCGTAATTGACGGTTTATTACCTGCATCCTTTCGCCACTTAACATCAACTGGGTCCGGTGATCTACATACATGTACTGAATGATCTCTTCGGGAGATAGTAGGTAATTTAAGAGTATTAATAGTTTCTTCTCTCATCTTACCAGTGCTGGACCTTGCTGACCTATCTCAGGATAGTGAGTGGGAGATTTGTGGCCTTTGAGAACTGTGTGTTGTTGGTACTTTCTCCAGTCTATCAATGACCTATCCTGAGTAAATTCTTCCACTTTGCTCCAAAAATAGAAATGTCTGAGTGTACACAACACCAAACACAAATTACCAGTCACGTTCTACTGGAATCAACATAGTGCTGTGAGAGTTGGAACTGTTTCCATGATATCTAATCAATGTGACTTTTGTGTAGAATGCTGCCCAGAACCCATTTTCCGAAGCCGTAACAGCATTACACTCATTATAAGCTCTGGCCCCAAGATTACAAAACTTTAAAAAAAAAAATGTTTGTAGTATATTTTCATGCGAAAACTCAAATTTTATGAGAGGATTTGTAAACAAAACTGTGAGTTGAACATTAACTATAATTATGCCCACTAAAATTGGTTTCATAATCTTGGGGCCTTTTTTTTAATACCGATTTAAAAGTATAAATTGTAATGCTACAATCTCTTTATGAAGCAGCGCCCCCTATGTCCTGATCACTGTTTACAAACAATTACTTCGCTCCTCTGTGAGGATGGCTTCACACAAAATAGTCCACACACAAAAAAACTGTCGCCCATTCTCTATTAAAGCGAGATGTCACAGACACAAACAGAGGTCTTGATTGCGTGCCAAGGAAGGGCATGTACGTCAAAATGTACCACCAAATTGAAGACGTCTTTTGATTTTGCGAGAACCTTTTGAAGTCTGCCAAGGTGTGTCGATCGATCGACTGTTTACGAGGCTACGGTCTCGTGTCTTACTGGTATGTTAGCGTAACGCTCGTAGAAAGATTTTTAGCCCTGGGCTGCATTCAGCAGCATTGGAGCCTATCAGCTGTTCATTTGTTGGGGGGCATCTCAAGTGTGCTGATGGGGAAGGGTGTTGGTGGAGGGGGCATCTCAAGAAAGCGTAAAAGTTTAATAATAGTAACTCAATTGATGATTTTCTGGAATAAGGTGTAGTAAGTATTTTTTGATGATTTAGTTTAAACATATTTTATTCATAATATAAATGGATTGGGCTACAAGATATTTTTTGATGATTACACATGGAAGAACAACTATTTCTTTATCCTTTCTTGTAGGCTTTCATGTCTCTTAAATGAAAATCATGAGTGATTCACAAATAGGTTATTACCTTTCATTAATAGGTGGTCTTTTTTTTTTAAAGGGTCATATGGTGATTGATTAGGATGAAAGTGATATAGGCTTTAATCTGGTTTACGTTACGGTTTTATTTTAATGTTTTTATTATTTTAAAAAGTATATTGTAGAGATCACATCTTGAAGCTCATTAAATATGAAACAAAATCAATGTAATTTTAACATTTAAAACTCTGATTTAATTTTAAAATTATGTAAATACTACAAACTAGGATACTCTATGATGTGTAATTAGTATTTCATGTACATTATTGTCACAAATGTGTGAAAGATTCCCGCAGTGATGTTAAAACTCCATAATCACTCACTCATGTACATTATATCTCTCGTGTTTGATTTTATAATCCAAGAAATGCCACTTAATTTAATAGACGTTGAAATCGTGGGCTATTATTCCTAAAGTCTCCTAGGTAATGTCATCTTCTACAGTGTTACATTCCTAAGCAACGGACCCATTACATGGCAACACGCGGTGCCTACATTGCTACACAGTATCTACCATGTCCACCTGGGAATGACGTAGCCATGGATAAGACTGGTGATGGTGGTATTCAATCAACTCCTAGGGCCGTATGCACAGACGTAGTTTAGTTCAACCGTAGTTTAAGAATCATACTGACAGTGGTAAACCTTAAACCTAGGTTTAGCCTAAACTGTGGTTAAACTACGTTTGTGCATACGGCCCCTGGTGAGAGAGAGAGAGGGTGGGAGAGAGAGAGAGATACACGCACACATACACACAAAGAGATACATACACAGAGAGAGCAAGAGAAAGACAGAAAGAGATACACAGAGAAAGATACAGAGAGAGATAGAGAGATAGACACACAGAGATACACACAAAGAGATACAGAGAGAGAGAGAGATACACAGAGATACACAGAGAGAGATACACAGAGAAATATACAGAGAGAGAGAAAGAGAGACACAGAGAGATAAACATACAGAGAGATACAGAGAGAAAGAGAAAGACAGATAGAGATACATGTACACAGAGAGAGAGAGAGATATAGATACACACACAGATAGATGGAGAGAGAAAGAGAGAGAGACAGAGAGAGAGACAGACAGAGAGAGAGACAGAGAGAGATAGACAGAGATACACAGAGATAGATATACACACACAGATAGAAGGAGATAGAGAGAGATAGAAACAGAGAGAAACAGAGAGACACAGAGACACAGAGAGCAGGTTGACCAGTAGTGACCAGTCTTAGGAATTTATGGCAACTTAACATTTTCCCTTCTATATTAAATAGACATTTCTGATTGTCGGAATTTCAGGAGTCTAAACTAAAATATGTATAACTATTTTTTCTGTAATTTTTAATAATTTTGCACATTTATATACCAACACTAATTATTCCTTCCGTCCGTTTCAATAAATGAATGGAACATGATAAATAAAGTTTTAATAAAAATGTATTTATTCTGGCTAAAATGTATGTGAGTCTTGAATAAAATATAGGTATCTTATTTGCATGATCAATTCAAGAAGTAAATGGTAGATCAGCAGTTAGCTTTGATACTAGATAGAAATTACTATATCTGATCTCTCGGGCAGCTCTGGTGGCCTCCAGTGGGGAGAAGGTTAAGACAATATTGACCGGTGGTCAAGAAGCCAGAAGTCGGTGTAAAGGAACTGTCTGGTAAAGTTTAATACAGGCGTGTATGTAATCAATACGGGGGTTACTGGCCTTTGTTTAGTTTGGACCGAGCGTATGTCTTTCTATGAGAAGACTAAAGGATTATTTTAACTAAGGGGAAAGTTTTATTTCATGTAGAAACAGGTTATTAATGTGGATGGTATGCATAGTTTTGAAATTCAATAGAAATCTTATCCACCTCTTCAATATTGTAATTATCAATGATAAGTAGAAATAAATATTTGGAAAAGTTACTGTTTTTTGTTCTTCATGTGCCGTACAACTACTGTAAACTATTTGGTGGTAAATTATCAAATTGTTAATTACATCAGTTGACCATATACGGAGCAAGAACAAAAAATTAAAAAAACATACCGTAATGTAGCTAAGTACAAACCATTTTTGTTATTATTGTTTTTGTCAAGGGAATGATAAATTTGATGTTCATGGAGAATGATTATAAAGATCGCAATTTGTTTTACAATGTCTATATGAGGAAGTGGAGTCTTATTTTATTTCTCGAAGAAAAATTTGCAAAGGAACCAAATTTAATTCGCAATGGGTGGGTGAATGTAGAGATATTTTCTATTATTCATAACCCTTCAGAATCAATTAAATCAAATTTTGGACATTAATTTTCTGACAAGCTTTACTTGTTGCCATCAAGTGATTTTAGACATTTGATATACCGTATGTGTAGCTTAATTGTTTCCCTTTCGTATGTGGAATTAACTTTATAAAAACATCACTGTTCTAAAGAGCATCTCACATTGCCATCAGCAGGAAGGAAGTTAAACTTAGCAGTACAAGACCAGGGCACGCTTTTAGTAAGCTCTAATATTAACTACCAGACTATATATGACCCTATAATAGCTAGTGGTCTCCATCATTGATAGCAATATACGAGGCTCTTACCAAAGTACTGTATGCATGGTATAGTAGTGGATATGAGAGCTACATTAACCTTCTACATACTGGAGACAACTGGATATGTCCAAATAAGCTGTGTCCGTGTCTAATACACCAGGGAGAGGGTTAAAGGGTGTTATTACCAAGGACACCTGTCTTCTCTGTCTGTCTTCTCTGTCTGTCTTCTCTGTCTGTTTTCTCTGTCTGTCTTTCTGTCTGTCTTCTTTGTCTGTCTTCTCTGTCTGTCTTCTCTGTCTGTCTTCTCTGTCTGTCTTCTCTATCTGTCTTCTATGTCTGTCTTCTCTGTCTGTCTTCTCTATCTGTCTTCTCTATCTGTCTTCTATGTCTGTCTTCTCTGTCTGTCTTCTCTTTCTCTTCTCTGTCTGTCTTATCTGTCTATCTTCTATGTCTGTCTTTCTGTCTGTCTTCTCTGTCTGTCTTCTCTGTCTGTCTTCTCTGTCTGTCTTCTCTGTCTGTCTTCTCTGTCTGTCTTTCTGTCTGTCTTCTCTGTCTGAATTTATTTACAAAGTTCAACTGTCTTCTCCAAGAATTGATCTTGTCGCATATGGGTGAAATATTCCCGCAGCGAAATATACAGGATTAACCCTCTCCATGCTGAAGGCAAATGAAGATGCCCTAAAGAGCAGTGTCTATGCCTAATCCAGCAGGGAGAGGGTTAAACCAATCCATAAACTATTTTGGAGAAAATATAATCTCTTTGTTTTCTACCAATTGAAGATTCTGTTAAGTCACCCCTCTGCCTGCTGGATTAGGCACACATCCTGCTCTTTAGGGCATCTCCGGTTGCCTACAGCAGGGAGAGGGTTAAACCAATCCATCCAGTAATTAATCCAGTGTTTAGCCAGTTATACTCGCATTCCAGTGAAGTAACCAATACGGTAATAAATGTCCCGTGGTTGGGCTTACAGCAGGTAATAAACACTACCCAGCTAACAGGAGAGTAAACCAACGATGCCATCAAGTTGACACGGTCAAGAACCGAAAACTCAATAATGTGTGTGACTCAGCTATCAGATTAACTCCTTTGAAGGATAGCGAGACAATATAGATTGTTTCTTTATACAGTAATGTACGTCCCACCTCGGATGGTCATACTATAGACTTTATACAGTGTACGTCCCACCTCGGATGGTCATACTATAGACTTTATACAGTGTACGTCCCACCTCGGATGGTCGTACTATAGACTTTATACAGCATACGTCCCACCTCGGATGGTCGTACTATAGATTGTTTCTTTTTTGTTTTTGTTTCATATCCCATAGATTTTTTCCTGTTTTTGTTATGCAAGTTCTCCTCAGAAAAAGGATTGTTTCTATTGTATTGTGGAAATTCTTCTCTGATGAATAATTGTATGAACAAGTTTTGGTACTTCCTCAGGGTGTATAGAGTGATGTAACTGATGAAGCAAAAAAGATTGTCATTTGATTCATTTGAACAATCTTTGCTAATAATCTTACTAATATTACCTGTCTCTATTGGGTTTAAGAATGATTAGTAAAAGTAATACTACTGTTGTATATGTTCTATTAAATCATTACTCCCTATTTGCCAGCTGGACTTTATATGCCCCCAAATCCATATAAAGTCCAGAAATTGATAGCTTGAAAGTTGAAGCATTATGTGGCATTTAAAGCCCAACTGAAGGCATATAAAGCCCAGTTAAGGTGGAAGAATTTGGAACTACTTTCAAGTAAGATATTTTCTAAATATATTTGCCTTGAGTATGACTCCAATCTATAATAATAATAATAATAATAATAATAATAATAATAATAATAATTTATAAGGCATCAGGTAGTTGCTCATAGCATTACACATATTCCACCATTCAATGGAACAATGTGCACTTATTTGACTTTCTCACCCCACCTGAGGAGTATGCAATGTCATGACATATGCATTCCATGTATTATGTACTGGAGTATTGTCTCTCATGTTTTGGACTCCCAATAACATTCTGTTAAAGCCAGTGCAGCATTTTCATTGTACGAAATCCAGTAGCAACTACAAAAATCAATATTTCTACTGGGGGGGGGATCCCTTTTGCAGTTGACATGACAGGTTCATGGTATAATGTTGGGCACAGATATTGAATGTACTGAACAACTATAGGTTGTAGCCCTGGCAGTGTGCATGTATACATACAGTTAAAAGTCTAGCGTTGTGAGGTGGATATCTTCTCTCAATATTGATTTATTTATTGATTGAATTATTTTATTGTTTCCACTTGCGATACTATTTCAAGCAGAAAGTCCTTAAGGCCATTAATATATATTTTGCATGTAGTTAATGACAGTTGTAATGGAAAGGTCAATTAAGTAAACAACACTTAACATTTCTTAGGTTACAAATCAATTTTTACAAAATGATTTAGGATGCGCTCTCTGTACCATGGCAATGCAGATATCATCCTTGGCCAGTCAATACCAGCTACTGTAGTACTCACAGGGGTACTGCAACATTCAGTGCTATAGATGTTGCAGGTTTCCTCCTGCCATAAACTGCCCTTAATTTCAAAACTAACAATGTAATTGCAATATATCTGGTACATAATTTCTATTTATTCCAATATAGCTGTTACATGATATTCCACTTAGCTAGCACCTATAGCTGGGTGAAATTGGTCTAGTACAAGCAGGGCATGTACACACAAAACATGCAATCCATGATATGGGGGAAAATTCATTTAAAGTAGCTATACCCCCAAATCTAACCTATCCATCCATACAGTTAAATCCATTAACTCTCTCCATGCTGGAGACAACCAGAAATGAGGGTTAATTTGTATAGCTTTTTATTACATATCAGGCTTATTTGCATGGGACATAGTTTTTGAAAAGTACAGAATTTTCATGCCCTGAAAACTGAACTTAAAAATGTTCAATAGTAACATGTTTTGTAATACGGCGCGGTATCATCATCGTAAGTAACAGCATCGTCATTGACACTAGCTCACCGAGAGCTCATTAGTAACAGTAGCTCGCCCAAATACCCCGATTTCGTTTCCTCACAAACACACAGGGCCTTCTTTCACAGCCAGGATCAGAATCTGGATATCTGTAATAAATACAGATATATGATATTAAATAAACATGTATGATATTAAATAAACAGGTATTGTTTTCCACACAGCTGGGGTATTGTTTCAGGGTAATTTGGTGTCACTTCATGATAATCTACACACCAGGCACAGGAATGTTTAACAAACAATAACACTGTTGTGGCTGAGCCAGGGAATTTGACACTGATTAGAAATGGGGGAAATATTAGCCAATGAATATGACATTGATAAGACAAGGGAGAATATTGGACGATAAAAAAAAAAGACTATATTTGAGTTATATTTTTAATATAATTTGTGTATCTTTCTCAGATATTTCAATATTGAAGTTTGTTTTACAGTTGATCTACTTTTTGGTTTGATAACAGAAAATTACAATTATGAATTGTGGTCAGGATTGTATTTAAGAAAAATATTCACAGATAAAACAAGATAATGTTTTATTTGATTGATCTTTTTGTTGTTGTGGTAATATCACTTCTGAATAACTATATCTATTGTCTTCAGCATGTAAATGGATACCAGTAATGGTCAAAGTGTATAATTATGTTCAGTTGCAAATTGTGACAGTATAAATGTAAGTTATAACTTTGTTATGACAAGGGACTCGAACAGAGGCACCCAAACAGAAGGTGGAGGGTGGGGCAAATATAGTATGACTTTATCTGTGCCAGTTGTTATTGGTGCCCATATGTAATATATATTTGCAAGAATCCACTTTTTTATTTATCAAATGCCCCATGAAACCATCCAAATAAAATGTTTATTCTGTCAATCATTATTTTGAAATGTGTTACACGAGTGGCATAAAGTTAACATGACATGCCAACAATAACATGTAGTGTAAACCAACAAAACCAGGAATAGACCTGATTTATCGATAAAATATCATTTTGAAGAAAACATACAATCATCCAGGATAAACAAAAGAAATCAGAAATAGTACCGATTTATTGATAAAATATTTTGGAGAAAATATAATCACTTTATGTTTTCTACCAATTGAAGATTCTGTTTAACCCTCTCACAGCTGGATTAGCCACAACCATTGCTCTGTAGGGCATCTCTTGTTGCCTCCAGCAGGGAGAGGGTTAAGTCACTTTACCCTTCTGCCTGCTGGATTAGGCACACATCCTGCTCTTTAGGGCATCTCTGGTTGCCTACAGCATGGAGAGGGTTAATTAACAGAATTGCAGTGACACGATTAGATGACTGACACGACCAGCTCCACTCGCAGTAGTCGAGGAAATCAGTTTTCTTCACTTCCTGTCATTAGAAGTATTTGAGGCTTTTCAACTCCTGTCTTCAGATTTTGTCAGATTGTATGTAAGACAGCTACTCCATATTTCAAGAAAGGGTTTTACATGTATTTGAATCCAATCAAAGGAATACATTTGTAGTTGCTCTATATGGTAATGTTATGTATAAATTGTTTTTCAAGTAGATGAAAGGTTAAAATAACGGTATTTTCAAATGTGATGAAGATAATGCTTAGAAATTATTTTATTTTTGAAGAAGTTTATGTAAGACCAATTCATAGCAAAGTTCAGTAGTATTTATGAACACACTTGTATAGCACCAAACTCCAAACCCCTGGCAATAGATCTGTTGGGAAAACTGTGATTTTTGTTTTGTATTCTTATTATTATTATTATTATTATTATTATTATTTTTTAATTTATTTTTTATTATTATTATTATTACTACCGGTATTATTATTATTATTATTATTATTTAAATATTATTATTATTATTATTATACACATTTACATAGTAGCACAAATATCCAGATTAGCTGTCCAAATGCACTTTTGTGAAATGGATGAGCATGGATGTATACCGTAATTTCCTGCGTATAGCCCGCTACACCGTATAGCCCGCATGGAGTCAAATAGGTCCATTTAAAAACAAAGATGGT
>JAUTBX010181049.1:0-15545 GCA_032361465.1 Lepetodrilus tevnianus
AGACAAGATAAATAGCGGAACGTTCCCCTATTTCATATAAAATATGAATTGTTTAGTAACTATCGAGTGTTGGTGATTAAGTACATCACTAAATAACAACTTTTTTGTGTGGGTAAATCAAGCGCAATTTAAAATGCCAATTAGTCTCAGATCGAAATTCGTCTGTCTGTTATCCAGGTCTATCAACTGTGATATTATGCCTTTAACCCTTTCTCTTCTAGTAATGCTTATTTGTCTGCTCTTTAAAAAAGTACCTCTCAAATTCCAGTGATGTAATAATGCAAATGTGGAACCTTTTTTTCAATTAGGATTTGAGCCACTTTCTAGAATCTGATGTAAATAAACTATTGTCTGGGATAAAAAAGATGTACAGAATTTATTTTTATAGATTTCTTTTCTTTTTAAATATTCAGTTCCTGTGACTGCTTGAGAAGCATCCTGTATACTATCTGAATAAAAGTAGTACCATACCTTATCACTGTTCTCAGCTCCACCTAATAAGGTCATCTCCTGATTTCTCCTGCTTCTCGGACTCCGATGAAGTGACCCAGCCCCTGTAACAGACAGATGTAACATCAGTAACACCTCTGTAACATTAGCAACACTACTGTAACACACAGACAGTAACTAATTGCAACACTCCTGTAACATACAACATTAGCTGTAGATTGTTGTCAGCCAAGTAGTATGAAAATCGTTGCAAAGCTTGTCCTGTATTTGGGGAAGAAATGACATGACCCATATGTGCATGCACCAAACTTGCATTAATTGTAACAATTCAAAGCATCATAATAATTGACACATTCATTTTACATTTTGTTCTAGGTTCATTTGACGATTTGTTGACAAGAATATAGACAATTTCAGCATGCATATACATATCTCCCAATATAGGATTATATTTTTATCTTTCAAACCACATGATTATGGGTTATTCTCATAGTCATGAGCTATTAGATGGCATAATAATGTCAATGTTGGAATTATAAAAATCTGTACCGGTATTAGGCAAAATTAAAAAAAAATATTGTTTCCCCTCATTCGATCAACTGATGAGAAACATCCTGAGTTGAAATATTTTATCAGACAAGTTGTAAATCTTTTTCAGGACATGAGCCTTTATGTTTATACTTCAAATATAGAAATATAAATGTTCAGTTTGGCAAGAAATTGTTTTCCCCTCCTACGCGGTACCTATCTATCCATCTGTGAAATACATGGTCGGCTGAGGGGAAACCAGCATATCTTTAATTCTTGCCTTAGCAAAGATTCTAATCAGCAATAGAAAGGAAAATAGCATTATTAAAGGCACACAGTCAATAGAACTAGAAATATTCATGCAATGCATGCATCCAACACCCACCCTTAATAACGGACATTAAAAGTATATTGGGGTAAGTACACACCATTCACCATGCAATGATCAGTAGAAACCATTGCAATTTATCATACTTTGAAATTGGCAACACAATGATAATGTATGCAATGAGAAAATAATATCAATGCCCAGACATAAAAAAACCAAATAACATCAGCATAATAAGCGCCAAACTGAAGAGTATGGCTATAATGAAGAAGCTTCAATGTGTACTTGTAAACTTCAAAACATCTCGCAGACCAGTAACTGAAGAATAAGCTTGCCAAGAACGGCCATGGACAGGTTAGAAATGATAGAGCGCATGATGATTCTCCTCGTATTTCTCTCTCTCAATAATTCTGTGTTAAAATGAGTAAAAGCTCGATGGTTATTAAAAATACACCATTTTATTTGAGACAATAATTGTGTAGACTGGACTTGTTAATCCAAACATGTGACTATAGACTCCAGTCACATGATAGAAGTCACACGATGCATGTTACATGATAGAACTCAAATTATGAAGTTACATAATGAGTTGCATGATAACAACCTTCAAATTTAAAAACAAAATTAAACATTATTTAGTGGGAAAACTTCCAGGAATGAGGATCCATGAACAGCCAATTTAATGGTTATCTGAACATGTTAACGCGGATAAATTCAAAGTGTGCACAACACAAGACGACACTACACGACACGACACAGAAGCACAACACTCTGGTGTACCTCTCCTCAAGGACAGGGAACTTGGATGGGTGCACGTCGCCGTGTCTTGACCTTCGACCCCTCCGGCTTCTCTCCCAGTCCCACTGGGCGCTACCTCATCATCGAAGGCAAGATTAGCGAGTCCGTAATAAGTGACAGTTTGTGTGGGGGTGGGGGGCTGTGTGCTTCGGGGAATTAGGAGGGCTGCAAACAAGGACATGCGGGAAAACGTCAAACGTACGTAGGGCGACGGTGGCAGCCACGCACGCACGCACACGCACACACACACACGCACGCACACACATGCACACACGCTCTCCCGACATGCAGAGATACATATCCTAAGTTGTAGTTACTTTTTTCCTGCCATTTATTTGAAATTGAGGTCCAGAGCCATTTTCAAGAATATTTAATTTAAAAAAAATATATTTGTTTTATAATTAGATTTTAGAGCCGCTTTCAAGATTATCTCATGGCTTGTCAGTTTTAGGACAGGAGGAAACCCACAACTTCCGCAGTGCTGAATGTGGCAGTAAACCTGCAAGCACTGACTGGTACTGACAGACAAAGGATGTAGTTAACCTAGAATTCATCTTCTGCTATTACAGGATTTCCACTACTTTCATACAATATACGGTGGATGTTCTGAGATTTGATCGCTGACACTGGCATTTCTGTCAAGACCACTGTGGCCAGTAGAATGTATCATTATTATGACTTTTTATTTTTACGTATAGTGTTGTGGTCATGTCAACCGGTACTTCAACTTTTTCACCATAGGGAGGCAAGAATAGAAAAACTTTATATACATTTGTTCATGATACATAAAATGGATGGTACTGTTTCCAGGGCAACTGTGGTTGGCTCCAGCATAAAGATTTTCTTTTATCTTATTTTTTTCCACATATCACAGTTTGTCATTTTAAATTTAAGGCAGGAGGAATTCCACAACATCCATAGTAGTGCAGAATATTACAGTAAATCTGACTTGGCTCCGAAGTCCAATGTTCTATTATTGTGCCCACACCTCATGTTTATAATTAGAAGAGATCATACTCATGCAGTGTTATATATTATGGATGTTAGTAATGATAGAAAAATTAGCATCGCTACCTAGTGATCAGATATAGACAATTATATAAGCATGCCTTGTAGATTCAGTTATGCATCAAATATATGTATGTGAAGGTTAGATCTAATAGACATGAGTCTTGTTTTAGTTATATGAAGACATTCAGATAAATGTTTGACATCATATTCCTGTGGTATTTTACATGAGACTTTCAAAAGCTTAGACATCAACAAATGAACTTCAAATTAGAAAATAATATAATGTCATGCATCACAAAAATAACATCGACTATTTGTAATTAAACAAACCTAAACAACAAAGAACAGAAGATGAAATTGATATGCAATGAACAAAGTAAAAGCAAATAGACAATTCTAGATATTTTCCTCAAAGAATGAACTATCCAAACAAATTTAAAATAAAAATGATATAAACAGACACATTGAAAAATCCACACAGCATTAGCAGGGACTTGGAGATTAATAAGCAAGGTGGTATAAATAAAATATAACTTTGGAATAATGTTGACGATAAACAAATTTATATAAATAAAGATAAAGTAATTAAATTTACACAAACATTAATTTTGTCTCTTTTTGTTTTCAATACAATATTGTTGATCAATATCAACATATTATGTAACATTAATTTACAGCTTTATTTCATGCCATTTATATATGTCTATTTAGGAGAAAAATATATTTAGTGGTCTTCATCTGAGAGTTAGTCAAAGGGAAGTAACCTACCATCTAAGTGTGTGGGAGACCGCTGTGCAATTTCCTCGTCTGACATGTGTTTGCACTTCTCACAGATCTCCTCTAGCTCCTGCAGTAGACAGGCGAAGGACGGCCGATCCTCCGAAGCAAAACTCCAGCACCTCTGCATCACACTGAACCTGTATGACCAGAAATACACTCCGCTTAGCATTTATACATCCTCTAAAATCTTGGCCCAGTGACTCCTTACATACGCTACTGGTATGGTTTATAACATTTGACGGCCTCACCCCTTACTGGACTATTGTGGTTCCATTTTACAGACATCTATAGATAAATCGGATATCATTATTTCATAGCATAATTTTCAATGTGGTGAAATATAAGTGAGAATTGATAAAAATAATTTAAAATAAAAAATAGCTCATCAGAATTTCTGGATATAAATTCAAAAGGAATATGTCCTGCTTACATATCATCGTCACTCTTCTCTGGCCGATCCAATTTCCCCCCTGATCGGACGTAGTGCAGCACCTCTATGTTGGTGCGGGCAGGATATGGCTGTTGTCCCAGTGTTACCACCTCCCACATCAACACACCAAATGCCCTGAAAACATAACATCAACATTTAACAGTGTCTTAATCTCTGTCCGTGATTACCATGTTCCTTTTTGTAATTTATATTTCTACTTCTTGGCCTGAGTGAATAACAGTTCTATTCCGTTCTGTTTTTATCATTTATCCAAAGGTACACATTATCAAGAACTGTGCATGGCTACATCAAGAGAAAACCTACAACACCAGTGGCAGTTGGTGTTGCAGTGACACTGTGACCACCAGCTGGTACTGAAGAACCAATGATGGCATCCTGAGTTCAGACATTGCATCCTATCATATTCAGCGATGTTAATGCTAGGTTCCTATACTCCGAGTTCAGTATGAAACCGTATTAAAAAACATTTCCTAACTTCAGGGCCTGATCATATGCAAGAGTATAATATGGCTGTGTGCATTATGTCGCAGTGGAATATTTCACCCATATGCATCACCTGTGCTGATACCATAAGGACTCTCGTAGTGATCTCTAATACATGGGGATTGTACACTTACCAGACCGCTATGGTCTCATATGGGATATGAGAGCTTCAAGAAACGATACAAAGGCTACAGATACAGAGCTGACAACAACAACAATGACAATGACGATGACCTCGGCAACAGCCACGACAAGTACTGACCATATATCTGAGGGTGTGGTGAAGACACCGTCGACCAGCGACTCGGGCGACATCCACCGCACAGGAAGTAGTCCCTCCCCCTCCTTCCTGTAGTAGTCACTCTTGTAAATGTCCCTCGCCAGGCCGAAGTCCCCGATCTTAATTACCATCTCGGACGGGTCCTTCCTGGACACCAGACAGTTCCTGGCCGCCAGGTCTCTGCAGGAAGACAGATACATTGCAGGAAGACAGACACATTGGAGGACACAGGCACTGCTCTTTAGGGCATCAATGGTTGCCTCCAGCATGGACAGGGTTAAAGATATGATAATCAGACATGATTCTAAAGTCAAAACATGTAGTCTTTAAAAATAATTTTTTTTTTACCTACTTTCACATAATGCATTTCATTTTTACATTTCATGAAATTGCAGGGAAAAAAAATTAAGAATATTGTGCTTAGTCAATTCAATGATGTACACATACCTGTGTACAAAATGCATCTCCTCCAAGTATTTACAGCCCCTTGCTACATGAACACAGATCTTGACGAGATCTGGCAGCAACAATCTAGCTGGAGTTGTCTGCAAAACAAGACATAGCAAATACTAATACGAGTAGCTCTGGATGTGGTACAGATTGGAGGATGTCTCACTCAGAGGTGGTATAGTAGCTGACATATCGTGGTATAGCCATCCTATCATTGACATACCATATTTTGCCCTCCTACTGGTGACATACAATAGTTACTGCACCTCCCACTGTTCACATCTATGAGTGCTACTACTATCGACATACCATCCTCCCCATGTTGGGCACCATTGAAATAGGACTGTGCTATGGACTGTGAGTGCATTTTACCAAATCAAAGGGCTTACTCCTCTGGCCAAGACCAGTAGGATCATCATATCTATCACATGGTCTTAGTAGTTCTCCTACTGTTGACATACCATGGGAGCCCTCCCTACTGTTGACATACCATGGTAGCCATCCCTCCTGTCGACATACCATGGGAGCCATCCCTCCTGTCAACATACCATGGGAGCCATCCCTCCTGTCAACATACCATGGTAGCCCTCCTACTGTCGACATACCATTGCATCCCTCCATATATCCTACTGTTGACATACCGTGGTAGCCCTCATACTGTCGACATACCATCACATCCCTCCATATATCCTACTGTTGACATACCGTGGTAGCCCTCATACTGTCGACATACCATCACATCGCTCCATATATCCTACTGTTGACATACCGTGGTAGCCCGACACCTGCGGAGATATGACAGCAGGTCGCCACCCTCCATCAGTTCCATGATGATGAACTCCGGGTCGTTGTCCAGACACACGCCCAGTAGACCCAGGATATGAGCATGGCGGAAGTTGCTCATCAACAGCGCCTCCTTCAGAAACTCCTCCTTCTCGTGGTCAGAGGCCGACTTACGTAACGTCTGAAAGAATTCACGATGTGAAATTCTGTTGTCGATTCTAATAATTTAATAACCAAAAACAATATATTTTTGTTTTTAAATAAAAAAATAAAAAATATTTATTTTTTATATAGTTGAAAGTTAATTTACATCTATAAGAATCGTTGAAATTAATTCTGTCAGAAGCGTGTGAAACCAACCAACATCATCAGAAAAAATCAGTGTTCGAAGTCACCGCTGGTAACTTACTGGCCCGAATAATGATACATATAACAAATGTTTACAAAACACATGAATTTCTACTGGCCCGTAGGATACCTTTAGCATTGGGAGAAATGGCCGCACACTGGAAAACAACCTGACTCACTTTAACTGCGACCATGGTGTCGCCCGACCCATCACTGAGAATGTCACGTGCCACGCCCATGAAGACCTCGCCAAAGGCGCCACTCCCCAGGAACTTGGTGAGTGTCAGCTGTTCTCGGCGGAAGTGAGGGAGTGCAGCGATGTCCTCGGTTGTGGGCATTATGCTGGAGAACAGAGAGATGACAGATTAAATTTTGTAATTAATTATTTGAACTTTAGAGGCACTTTCAAACTTGTTTCACTCATACCACGGTTTATCAATTTTATACTAAGGAACAGAGATGATACATTAAAAAAATAAAATAATAATAAATTATCAATGATTTATTTCCAAAATGATTTCTTTCATACTACGGTTTCTCAATTTTATACTAGTCTAGGAAACAGATGATTTTATGCTAGGAATTTTATACTAAATTGAAATTTAGTTGGATTTTATAACTCATTTCATGATTATGCTCTGCAGAATCGGATAAATCGCATTCATGGATATAATTTAAATGTTTGTTATTTTCAGTTAATAACAGTCACAATTCCGAACTTCTGCGACATAATGAAGGCTTAACGTACTGGCAATAGCTACAGCCATGTGACATTGACTTACTTGATGGCATAGAGGGTGTTGCTCTGCTGTACCGTGGTATGTGGGAGTTCACGTAGAGTGGCAAGCTCCATATCGGGCTCGCGGTACATACTGATGAACTGTCTCGCTTTCTTCTTCTCCTCCCGCCGACGTCTCATAGCTGCGAGAAAACATACAGGAATAATGAATATCTCAAAGATTAAAAAGTATTGGACAGTAATTATAATTTTTTGACATGATGTATGTATAATAATAATATGCCTGTCTGTGTAAAATGGAACAACAAAAATTACAAAAATAATAATAAATTAAAGACAAAAAAAAAACTTTTATATTTTTTTATATTTGAGTTTAGAGAAACTTTCAAGATTCTTTCAATATCTCAAAATATATAATGTAGTAATAATTAGCATAGGTTAGATACAGTAACTCGCAGGCTGTGAGACTTACTAATGCAGAGTGATGCCATAATGATGACCACCACGACGAAGACAAAGGAAACGACTACAGCAATGACAACTCTCGTCTCTCCATCTATGCTGCTGTCAATCCGAGCTGGAAACATTTTAAAAGTTGGTTTGAGGTCAATTTAAATTTCTGAGAATTTGTTTTCATTTATAAAAAAAAAGTTGTTCTAAGGAAATATAATGGACAATTTCATGTGTTTTAAATATATTGGATTGAGAACTCAGATATTGTCATACCACTGAGAAATGAGTAATTATGGAGTTTAATGTCGTTGCAGGAATTTTTCACCTATTTGCGACGAACCACTGAAAAAACAGAATGACAATTATATAACACATTTATAAGAACTAGTATACAATAAAATTAAATAAAAATTTCAGAATTATTACAGAAATTGCCTGAAACTGACCGACTGGAGTCAAGAAGACGGAGCTGTTGTCACTGAAGTGTCCGAAGCCATTGCTGTTCTCCGCGGCCACTCTGAAGATGTACTTCTCCCCCGGGTCTAGGACGTCCTCATCCACCATCCACCGCGTGTCAGACCCATTGTATGCTGGCAGCCAGTCTCCACCAACCTCCGCACTGGAATACACGTACAATCATATTTTCTTTATTATAATTTTTATTTTATTTTATTTTATTTTATTTTTTTGTGTGCTTTTTTTTAGCTGGGTTGTATAGCGCTTAGATCTTATTTTAAGATTACTTTTCTCATATTACGGCTCAAGTCATTTTACAGTCAGAGGAAACTTGCATCACTTGTAGCACTGAGTGTCGCAGCAAACCTGCAAGCAATGATTGGCTGGTGATTTCCCAGCATGTACCTGTTTTCTAGATGAAAAACAGCCAATTTCTGCTGCTTTCTTAAATCATTTTTGCTACTTTCTTAGGCAATTTCTGCTACTTTCTTAGACAATTTCTGCCACTTTCTTAGACCATTTCTGCTACTTTCGGCCCACATTCTAGAATTCTTCTACTCTCCCAGAAAATTTCTATAGAACCTCAGCCATTTCATCTACTCATCCAGACAAATCTGTTCCTGTACTCAATAGAACTTTGGCTAGTTCTGTCACAGAGATGTGTACCTGTATTCCAGGATGTAGTGGTAGATGGCCTCTCCGTTGTCGTGGGGTTCTAACCACACCACCTCGTGAGCCCTAGACTTCAACTCATTCACAGTGGGAGGCTCTGGCTGGTCTGGGATGTCAGCTGAACACAGAGAGGTCATATTTGAGAGGCCATGTCCTCTATTGTATAAGTATTATCATTATTATCAGCTGAACACATGGAAGTCATATTTGAGAGGCCATGTCCGCTATTGTATAATTATTATCATTATTATCAGCTGAACACATGGAAGTCATATTTGAGAGGCCATGTCCGCTATTGTATAATTATTATCATTATTATCAGCTGAACACATGGAAGTCATATTTGAGAGGCCATGTCCTCTATTGGATAATTACTATCATTATTATCAGCTAAACACATAGAGGACATGGCCTCTCAGATAAATTTCCTTTAGAGGTAATATTTGAGAGACCAATTATTATCATTACTAGACATCAGCAATAAATTGTGTTTAATAATAAGTCATGGATATCAGCTGTACCGAAAATTCATATTTGAGAGGTCATGTCCTTTATTCTAAATTCCAATTAGAAGTCCATACACTCATGAATAAATATTTTAAAATCTGCATCGATTGCTTAAATATAAATATTAATTACAAGAGGTTACAGACATATCTGCAAGGAAAATCTGATCCCAACACTGATACTCCTGATAAATACCCTAGTACCGAAACGTTATATATTCAATTTCTTTATCCAGAGTAATTCAAATTTCACGCTTAATTATTTGGAGTAAATCTGAAATCATTGCATAAATAATTAATTAATTTTTAATCCAGAGTAACCCAAATTTCCTATCTAATTGGCCATGGTCATCCTACTTACTGAGAGTCTTGAAGGTGAAGACGTCAGTTTTGGGCCAGATGTAAACGCCGTAGGGAGGTGTTCTGTAGATTGTCATCACCTGGAAGGTGTACTGGGTGTCCGGGTCCAGATGAGAGAACACCTCCTTGTACTCCGCATTGGCTTGTGTGATCTTCAGCACCAGTGGGATCCACTTCCGGGGATCGTCTTTCGTCTAAAAAATATTGAGATTAAATTTGACGTTTTTTTTGTTGGTTTTCAACAAATTTTAATTGAGGTTTAGAGCAGCTTCTACAGCTTCTACAGTATCATTGAATACTTATTTTTTTCATAATATAACAAGTTTCTGAACATTCATTCATCAACGTGAGAAGCTGGTGATGAATGGTACACTGCATGATGGCTATGTAGATCTACGTTCTTCTCATACTCTGCACTGACCTTAGAAAACCTGATGTTATGTCGGATCAGGTTGTCTTCCGACGGACTGTGCCAGATGAGTTCCAGGTAGCGAGGGTGAGCTCGCAGCATGGTGATGGTGCCAGGAGTCTGGTAGGTCCTGACCTTCAGGGGAGACGACTCACTGTGGAACTCGCCTTTTCCATCGTATGCCAGCACCTGGAATTGATAGACAAATCATGAAGATGGGAGGTAGGCTCCAATGAGTATATTGTTCATTGAAAACACATTTAGTAAAAGACTTCTTCTTATAGAAAATACATATCTTGTAACAAGGCCAAGGGCACCCTTATATGAAACTCTTGAATCCATTAAGACTATTGCTCGCTTATCTATCCTTCTTGCGAATCGCTATGGCCAAGTAGTGGCGGATATGATACCTTCATGAAATCTAGGTGCCAAGAATTTTAAAGACCATTTAGGAAACATCATCCATATTCTTCACAAACCTTGATGGTGTAGTTGTGGTCAGGCAACAACTCTCTCAGATTCGTCTCAAACAATTTCGACAGGTGTCGCTGCTCGACATCCTCTGGCGATGTGCGACCTTCCAGATTGTGACCTTTAGAGGTCATGGTGGACCAGCTAACCACGTACGTGATGTTCTCCATGGGACCGTTTGGTTTTAAGGGAGGGAGCCACTCAACACGGATACCCTCGGGGTTCAGTATGTGTGCTGTGACGTTCCGTGGAGGGGATGGAACTGAAAATAATATCTGGATGTTATAGTTACCATTCTCCAAAACAGCATGTTTTATTAAAATAATATAGCTAGGAAATTGATATGGATGTGTCCGCATATCTGCATATATGCAGCTACACACCTGAACAATGGGTTAATTTCCCCTTACTTCTAAGCTGCAATGTGAGTTATCTCCCCTTACATTCAACCCAAGTAAAATATAACATGAGTTATTTCCCTTTACCTCCGACCCGTGTCTTGTAGATGACCTGCTGGCCGACGGCCTCGGACAAGTACTCTGTGTAGTAGTTGCTGACTGCGACCTGAATCAGGTAGTCTGTGTACGGGTCCAGCCCTGTCAGCACCACCTCACGCTCATATGACTCCTGCAGGATAGACAACACCAGTTACTTCCCATGATAACAAAAAAATAGGGAAGTAATAACAATTTATAATAAAATAGGAAAAAACAGTTACTTTCATTGTCATGATAAACAATAAGGAATTAATAGCCACTTCTAATTTCGGAAACAACAGTTACTTCCTTTATGATAAATAATAGGGAAGTAATAACCACAGGAAAATAGTTATGGCTTAGTGACATGATTGTATATATACATTGCCCCATTGCAATCCAGGCTCTATGGTGTATAGCCAGGAGTGAAATAATGTGCAGGCCCACATGGTACTTAGGATGAGCATGGGAATGTCATAGTCCTTAATTTCCTTTCCAAATTATCAGCAAGCATGAGCCTTGTGCCATTACAGTAGTTATGCCCCTGTCGGCCACAGAATGATTGTAGCACTACATGTATGAGGAGTTACACTACAGTACATCCTGTAGAACACAGGACCCAGGTTCTGCCACTAGTTACACTACAGTACATCCTGCCCAGGTTCCGCCACTAGTTACACTACAGTACATCCTGTAGAACACAGGACCCAGGTTCCGCCACTAGTTACACTACAGCACATCCTGCCCAGGTTCCGCCACTAGTTACACTACAGTACATCCTGTAGAACACAGGACCCAGGTTCCAATCCTCCACTCACCACTTTCATGCAGGCATCCCTGTCCGTGCTGCAGTCGGTGCGAGGTGCGTGCACGCTCCTGGACAGGTTCCTGTAGTACACAGTGTACTTGTCCTGTGGTGAGCTGATGCCGCCGCAGTGACTCGGCCGCTTGACCACGTCCAGCTCCAGCCAGATGGACACGTTGGTGACCTTGGTCAAGGTCACTGAGCCGCTGTACGCCCCAGGGTCAAGGCAGTCTGAATCTGTCAACAGAACGGAGAGAGATGGTAAGAATGTGGATGTGTGTGTTAATCCTTCTCCAAGCTGGTTGATATCAATGGGGTAAGATCTAAGCAAGAACAGAAGGCAGGCAGTAGAATATTGGACTCACAATCGCACAACTCGGATTTGAATCCCAGGATCGGCAGGTCATTTGACAAACACAAATAGACAAGCTTCAACCCGGAACTAGACAATGACAAGACCTCTCTGCCACAGATGGAGACTTACCAGGCAGAGGCTGGAGGTGGTCGCCATAGGCAATGATGTCCTGGACGTCGGCAATCCTCTGCTCCATGTACTCCAGGCCTGTGTTCTTGTTGATGCTGTACAGGCGGCCCAGAGTCTGGTTGTACCAGTACACACGGAGGTGGTCCACGGCCAGCAGACTTGGAGGCAGCCCTGGAAGAGAAGAGAGTGTTATGTGTTACATACAGGTCATGGAATACGTTAGTCTGGTTGTACCAGTACACACAGAGGTGGTCCACGGCCAGCAGACTTGAAGGCAGCCATGGAAGAGAAGAGAGTGTTATGTGTTACATACAGGTCATGGAATACGTTAGTCTGGTTGTACCAGTACACACGGAGGTGGTCCACGGCCAGCAGACTTGAAGGCAGCCATGGAAGAGATGAGAGTGTTGTGTGTTACATAGTAGTCATGTAAAAGATCATACTCAAATAAGTTCCATAATCTCGCGGTGTGATACAGTGTTGTGAGTTATAACCTACCCTTGGAATTCCGACGAGAGGCACGGAAGACCTCGCGACAATGACATCCTGTGCCGTCTGCCGCCATGATGCTGTTTGTGGACATGTCGGTGAAGATGATCTCCGTGCCGCCACTGCTGGTGTAGTCCATGGCGACGACGGGCGACACACTCAGACGGTCGGAGCACGTGCAGTTGTTGACAAATCTGCGCTGACGTCCGCTGCCTCCTAGGAGATCCACCACCGCGTCCGAGTGGAAGGGCTGGCGGTAGATGTGTCCTCTGCCACCGGCATCACTCTCTGCCCAGTAGAGCGAGCTGGAAGGATAACAAACAACACCGATGCTCATAAATGTGGAACAGAAGTAGTTAATGCATATGTAGCCATGAGATGGTCCCACTGGTCTTGTACTGGTCAGTAGAGTATTGGACTCGCATTCCAGAAACTCAGGTTAGATTCCCAGAATGTGAATATAAAATTACGCTAATGTGCTAAATACATGCTCGAAAGTGTACTCATTGTAGTCCAGTATTACCAAAGTCAATGGACCAGTGTAATAAAACAAATTCCCCAATGTTATCTGAATGACAGCCCAACTGGAGTTCATCAGTGATCCTGTGTGATGATAAATCTACCATAAATCTTTATACCATAGACAATTCATAGGTCTACCATTATGATGATAAATCCTATAGACAATGCATATATCTACCATTATGATGATAAATCCTATAGACAATGCATAGATCTACCATTAGAGCCAATGGGTACATCAGAGTCAACGAAACAACATTAGAATAGAGCCAATTGGGGAATGCCAGAGCCAATGAGGCGACATTAGCGCCAATGGGGTGACTAATGGACCAACTGACCTGGAGTAGGGGTCAGACAGGACACTGCCGACAGACGCAGCACGAGTCAGGACCTCCCTGTACATCTGCTTGTCGATGTCGTAGCCCATGATCCTGCTGCTGTTGTCCTGTAGCATCTCGACCACGTACAGCGTGCGGCTGATCCAGTCGATGCTCAGGTCCTTTCCCACGCCTCGCAGATCAACCAGCTGATGAAGGAAGGATGTCAAATTGATATCAGCTACTTATAAGTTAAAGTATGTCTATGTATAGTCTACGTCATTTAGTTATATATATGTATTTACATTGTAACTTGCCATTTATACTGAATAAAAAATAAATAAAAAATAAAATAAAATAAAATAAAAGTTTAAAAAAAATAAAAATAAAAATTAAATTAAATTAAAATAATTATATCAGCTAAACATTGTTAGAAATTCAGAAGATAATAAGAGTCATTTTCCATAGGCCCAATGTTAATGGTGGTCAATCCCATGTACGTACCTCAGAGTTGGCCGAGTCCTTCGACACATACAGCGTCTTCTTCTTCTCGATCCAGAACATGCGTTCGTCTTGGGCCAGGAAGGTCATGGCCGTGGGCGAGATCTCTGGCAGCAGGATGGTGGAGTTGAGGTGTCCATCCATCTCCGACAGACGCACGGACGACTTGGTCGCGATCAGCAGACGTGGAACTGGATTCACAACTGGATGGGATGGTGAAGAAAACAGTAAATATTGTGTTGTACAGTTGGATTAGAAAAATATTTCTGTGAAAATATTTTTACTACAAGACTAAAGACATTATATTTCTTTCTTATGAATATATATATAGTTTACAAAGATATTTCTGAAAACTTACATGTACAAGACTATATAGATGGGGATATATAATATTTATTCCTTCTGAATATTGAATTCTATTAAATGAATTTGCTACCACAGGTAAATTTCACTTGATTGATAATATGGAAAATAAAATCACTTGTATACTTTTTTGAGAGGAATCATTTTCGTGATCACTGAGAGGACTGTAGCAGCATCAATGTTCATGGCAAAACATCATCACTTACCATTGGTAACAGCAGAGACAAAAAACTCACTCACCATTGGTAACAGCGGAGACAAAAAACTCACTCACCATTGGTAACAGCGGAGACAAAAAACTCACTCACCATTGGTAACAGCAGAGACATTATCTGATGGAGGTCCACAGCCAACCTCAGTGCAGGCCTCAACCTGGAATACAACAATACATTGTTAGAAATTTGCAGATGTCATGATTATCATAGCAGGTAGAAAGTCTTAATGATACCACTGAGCATATATTGTAGTGCTACAATTGTTCTTAGCAATGGGCCCCTGGAAGAGAAATGTCTTACGTGTTGTTATCTAAGAATGCATAGCTTGTTCTCAGCGATTATATATGAAGCTCAAATAAAATAACCGTAACCTTTTCCCAACTGGATGAATCACTGTTGCTGAGATGTCCTGAGATGACACAGCAAATAGAATATATTAATGATACCACTGAGCTAGTCCTTATCGAAGACATTTCATAGCAATCTTTTCGATTTTTAATTTTTTTTTTAGATTTTCTTTTTTTCGCTACATCACTCTTGATAGTCAGGTAGAATACATCAAATAAATGGCCTAAGCGTAAAGTTGCGTACAAATGCGATTTTATTGCTTCAAATGA
>JAUTBX010181160.1:0-14867 GCA_032361465.1 Lepetodrilus tevnianus
GATCGCCAGCGTTTCCAATAATTTCCGTGCGTTTCTCGATCGTCCAGGTTGATCGCCAAGGTGTGACAGCGCCTTAAGTCCAAACGTTCTACCATTGTGCTACTACGTTATTATTTCACTTACAGCACGGCTTTGGCAGGACGAAACCTGTATCTGTAGCACAGACTGTTGCAGTAAACCTGCGAGCACCGGCTGGTATCTGTCAGTAGAGAGTACTTTAACATAGATTTGCCAAACAAGACCATGACTTTCCAGTTCCTAGAAGCATCTTGCATAAAACAACAAATACAAGAAAACATAACTTGATTGGCCAGTTTATTTTTCACGACATCTCCAATATCACAGTTCACGTGGAATTTCACATGTCAGCACAATTGTCATAATGTTACAGTTCAAGCTGAGAAGTGAGAAACGAAACATAACTGACAACAGTTAGCAAGAAGAAAGAAAGATTTCAGAATGAGTAGTTAAGGTCTATATATACACGTAGCTAGGTTCACAGATCCCAGGCTTTCTTGTAGTACAAAACCATTATAACACCAACGTAGCACTGTTTGCTATTTATAAGACAAGTAGACTGATGTACACTAAAAAGTGTACCTCTGGGACCAGTTTCTGAAAGAACTTCCATCTTTACAATCATTGCTAGTATATTTTTTGTTTGTTTTGTTTTTGCTAAAAGTATTTGTGAAAACAACATTTAAGAGCAAGCTCAAATTTGGAACAATGTATTATATGTTTTGTACATATATCAATTTGACCAAGTTGATGTAAAATTGTCGTTAATTTAAAAAATGTACATTTAATTAAAAATTGTAAAGAAATTGGATTAATCACTCAATACTTTATCAAGATATTGATAACAATAATTTCATCATTAATAAAAATATATGTACACCAAAACAAAACAAAAAGATTGCACTTGATCTGAAATAAATCTATGCATTTTCATTGAAAAGTAATAAGAATTTGGATAACAATCTACAATTCAATTGAAGAGATTAATGTATATCAATGAAACAGTGCATAGCAAACCTTTATTTTCAATACCATTCATTAAAGAATTAATAGTCCTAAATCACTGAAATTCCAAAAATAATTTGTGGTTGTCATAAACTTTTGCACTCATTATTTTGGACTATGGAAAGAAGACTGCTTGCCATTAGAAGTATTGACAGACACACTTTCAGCCTATTCATTACAATAAGCTATCTGGTTATCATGGTTATCCCTATATTTCACGAAATGATCATACAGCTATGAGAGTCACAGAAACTCACTGCAACATGCAATTGTAAATTACGAGGTGTAGCACTATGATTGCTCAAACTTGCAATGATTTAAAGATACAATTTCTTTGTGAAATTGGGTCTCTGATTTATATAATCGGTCAAACCGACACCCATACCGAGACTGTTATCAGTCTACCAACATCCAGCTCATGGCATCACCACCCTCCTACAGGAATATAATTACATGTACATACAGACATCACTAACATTACCATGCTATCTAGGTTAAGTCTACACAATTAAATTTATAAATACATTTTCAATTTTAAAGTTTGATAAATATTTGGAAGAGAAGTAATTGTTGGAAATTGCATAGACGCAGCTAATGATTTCATGGTTTTACTTTTGTAATTTTTATTCATTTAATAATTGTTTATTTATATTAATCTATTCAATAATGCTCTCAGTGACAAAATATAGTGATTAGCAAAATAAAAAATAGTTTAGCTGCTAGGATCACAAAAGAGTATAAATTTACACTAAGTTACTATTAACATGATGAAATGCCATAATTTCAAATTTGTTTGTACATATTTTCTGTGGAGGTGGTGATGTCATCGAACAACTCAACAAAACCTATATTCATTTTACCCTAGGTATTTTATACACTGGATACACTGGCAACAACTATATATATATATATAATAATAATAATAATAAATGTACGAGCTCATTTAATGGCAGCTCTCTTAACCTTAATAGCACTATGAAATGACAGCACTTCTCAGCTTTTTGTTCAATTTTAACCCCCGACCTCATTCGCATTGCCTGCTCTTCTGGCCTTCCCACAATGCATCTACCACAATGGTGGTATCATCCCCCCAGCCCCCGACCCCCTTCCCCTGACCGGACCCAATACTGCCAACCTCAGTGCCACTGACACCAGACATGACCATGGCCATAATGGAAAATACAATATTCACATTTTGATTACAAAGAACATATAATATAGATATACATGTAGTATAATCCAAGTACAATGCACCATTTGGACAGCACTTTATGCTGCAATGATGAAGGATTCCTGCCCGAGTGAAGAGAGATCGACATGCAACATAATACACGCAGTCACTGTGAACCGTTGCTCAGCGCTTGCTTCCATACCAATGGCAAAACAATTTAACCTCCCTTCTACTGCAGGCATCAATTGCCCAACATAGGAGGGGTTTGGATTACGGTAATTCAGCAAGGAAAAAGCTAGCAAAAATTTTAACTTTTTCTGGGGTATCTAGTGTTGCTTTGCAGTGATTTTAATTCATCATTCAGAAAGGTCAAAAGTCATCAAGAAAATAGTTTTACATAAATTCAAGTTTTTGCAATCGAAATGAGATATATACTCTATTGAATTTATAACCTATTGAATTCCAGATCCAGGTAATAAGTTCTCCCTGCCGAATAAAATCAAAGTGTTCTATTTCTCCATGTGATCGGGCAACTTAAGTCGCCTTCAGCAAGGAGAGGGTTAAATAATGAATGACATGGAAACATCCACTATACACGGTTCACAGTAGTGCAAAATAATTAAGATGGCAACATACTTCGTCTCACATTATATACACAAAGCTCGCTTTTTATACAAATATACAAAGCTAATATATATATAAATACCATGGGAGATTCAGGAAGGAATATCTTCCTGAAAACTATCATAGACATCCAGTTAGACAGTGCAGTCTAAAAATAAATTTGGGCAAGTTTGAGAATACCCTCGTTTCCAAAGAGCTGCCCTCTGGTGAGGTCATAGGAATAAATTAACTTGGTGAGGTCACAAAGCTCTGCACAATTTGTTCATATACCCATGCAACTCAAGATCAAATAGGTCTAACCTGAAGTTCTCCACACAGTGAGGATTCTTCTGAGGCTGAGATAAGCCTATAAGATAGGCCAAGCCAATTGAGATAGGCCGGTTGATAGGCCAAGCCAATGGTACAGACACAGAATGGGTACAATTAACATATATACGTATTATTAAAAATATTCACACCTTTTAAAATGTATACTTCCCAGTGAAATACAGTAGACCTGGCATACAACAGACTTATTGGGACCGGCTTTCCCGTTATACGCTTATGCTGCACTTGGCGTTAGATAGGACCAGGACTTCAGATTCAGTCCATTATATGCGAGTGTCCGGTTTACGCGAGGCCATTATATGCGAGGTCTACTGTATGTTAATTCTTCCCCCCCGCAAAATAAAAGGTCAATGTCGACAATGAGGACCAAAATAGCAATAATTTCCAGACCAATTTTACAATTTCTTTTCAAAATACTCCAGGTTGAATATAATATACACAATGAACCCATCATATTGCAGCCATTCTGTGAATTCAGGCACGTTATATTTTGAAGTATGGGTGGTTGTCAATGCAAGGTATGTATAAGAGCACTTTTTATTTGTTTTTGGCAAATGCACTTCCAGGTTCCCATGACAATGAGGTAAGGGGACATGCTAGAATCTATCTCAGGTCAAAAACCACCTGCTTTTAGAGGGGAATATACACTAGACATATACACTTCAGCACTCTTCAACATGCAACGACATACAGAAATATAATAATAATATTCATAGTAGTACTAAAAGTAAATCCTATCCGTTAACATTTGTCCATACATATACACACGGGTATGTAGACCAGTTCTATTTCACTGGCATTCTCCACAAGTAGCCTTCTTATATATTCATATATATACTAATATACCCGTGCCATTTGCATCGAAGATGACAAAGGAAGGAAGGCCTACAGTCGTACATACACACACATTTCAATACAGATTGTGTAGATTCATGTTTGACATTAGTGAGTGTAACATAGGACAGACTAGCTGCCACAGTGGAGCCAATTAAGCAACATTAATACATGTGAGCTTCCAACTTATAATAATCAAAAATGAAATATATAATTATATAACATTTTGAAAATTATTGTCATTGTTTATGTCATTATTCACGTAAGATTTACAAGATAATTTGATTTTTAAACAAATCTCATAAATTACTGAAAATTATATTTATTGTTCAACTTTAAGAAGGTGATTTAGAAAACGATTTGGTCAATAAAATTTATCATTTTGCCAACTCACAACCTATCAATTATTATCTTGCGATTCTGAAAAAGATGATTCATGATGAAACAAATTTAACAGCTAAAAAAAGAAAGATCAATCCATGCCAATACTCCTTTGGATGTCGATTCATCCAATGTCCAACTTCACAGTCAATTCTGACCAAAATAAGTTAAATTTGTACTTGGTCAAAAGACCAATAATTCATTTGAAAATATCAATCGATCGAGATAAAAAAAACGCAATAGATAACACACACTTTTATCATTACAGAGTATGTGAATTGATAATGCCACCCTTATTATTTAAGATGTTTCTCATCTCCATAGTCAACTTTAGATAAATGGTTACCCCGCAAAAAAGAATAACACTAGTACTATTTCTTTTCTAAAAGTAAACATTCTTCTAATAAGAAGAAAGTGTGACCATTAGAATATTTGTGGCAAATATTTATTATTTGTGAAATTAGTATACAGTAGTCAGTCGACAGTGAAACAGGATAAAATCCGTTTGAGCTATATTTTGGGAACAACAGGAGATGAGAAACATAAAATAAATATGTGTGGCCTAATTAAATTAATAGGCTAATTTACAGTGAACCAAAAACCCATGCAAGAGTCATACATTACATGCAATCAACAACTTAAATACGCAAGCCTGGTAGTTGGGTAGGGTAGTACAGCAGTTGTACGTCAAGCTACAAAAAACAAATGGTCCAGGTTCGAACCCAGCAACTCCTCTTCAGGGTGCAATGTCTGGACACTTAGTGCGCAGTTGTCCCCCTTGGTTAGCCAGCACCAGCCGGAGTTTCATGAATTTATCAACTTAGTTGTTACTGGATGTCCTCCCTCTATAAGCAGAGCTCTGAGATCATTGAAAATACTGCAGGAAGACAGCATCAAAACCCAACAAAAAAACTTATAAGCCTAGTAGTAACAAAAGGGTAGTCTTTCATCGTAGAATCTTTTCAAATATGCTCGCTTCGATTGCATAGAAGCATCCTTTTCGTGTACCGCCAACATGTAGATGTTGGCATAGACTGGTTCTTCGAACGTCGAGTAGGACTAGGATATATTTATACTATACGACTGCATTGCTATGGACACTGCCCCGAACTGATAACGCCTGTTTGGCTATGCACAAATATACAACAAGTGGACATACTAAAATACCTCTAGAGCTCTGAATGAAAGACTCGTAACAAACACTATAGAACTAAACAATGTTGCAACAGATGGATAGCTAAAATGATAACGTTGCAGGTGGGCTTATAGATATGTACAAAGTAAGACTTGTGAGCGAGATACCTAGGGGTTACCCTCTAACCCGGATACCCTAGGTACCCGCTTCCCCTGACGATGGCTCCTGATTGTCTTTTTTTAAGGGTTCTGCCCCTTCCTCGACTCTGGCCCTAGCTGCAAACCTGCTGCTGCGATCAAGCACGGGCCGACCATTGTCCACGGCGCGATTCCGGGCCAGAACTACGAGAAAGCTCCTGTGTGCGATCCCGTCCTTTGCCCTGCGAGTGAACAGCACACACACAGACTAAAGGCCTACAGTCTCTGGGTTAACATACACGTCATGTACACAGAGATGTATTCACACGGCGTGTCTCTCGGCCTGGACTGCGGCCGATGCACACAATTATACAACAAACACGGACGTCGTTATTTCTTCTTTGAGTGCAGCATCTCCAGCAGAAGAGTCTGATCGGGAACCTCGCCGTTCAGATGTTTGTAGTACAAGTACTCCTCTCCCTGAATGCTAATCAGACGGATTTCCGGCAGTCGTAATAGTATCTGTCCAAATTTGTCCTTCATTTCGGGGTAGAAGTTCAGCGTGTACTCCAGCAGTGCTGCGTTCACTTTCTCTTGACTCTGCTCCACGTAATGACGGTTTTCCAATCCGGACACATCTGAAGAGGAAAGAAAATTAGTTGAGGCAAAAACCAAGACGAAAACCAAGGCAAAAACCATTACCAGTAGTAGACTTTTACGAATAAACCTTTAATTTTTATTTATTTTTTTTGTTTACAAATCTTTGAATAGCAGGAACATTATGTTTTGCTCCAACATGGATCTAAAAAAATATGACGTCTGAAAATTTGGTGGATTCAGAATCTTTCAATTAGCCTAATTATGCCATGTTTGACAAAGATTGACTGAATGCAACTCAAGATTTGACCTATAAAGAAAATATGTAGCACAGTGGACCATGACAATTTGTTATCCTGGAAAATTGCACAAACATCTTAATTTTATCTGATGAAGCCATGGTCTTGAAGAGAGGAGAAAGTAATAAAATTGAAATTTCCAGTGGAATTATAAATTTATTAATAAATCTTGTCCATTTTCAATCATTATTGCTTGGCTCAATGCTGTTGTTCCTCAAGTAACCATCCCTGCTGGAATAAGCACAGATACTGCCCTTCAGGGCTTCTCCAGTTGCCTTCAGCGTGGAGAGAATTAACTTAAAATTCCAGTCAAGAGTATCTCTGACAAGGTAGGGATGTTACTTACCAGGATTGAGCAATATAAGAAATTTAAGGCACGCATATTCATAGACATCTATCTTGACGTCCTTGATTTTCTTGATGAGTTCAAAGATTCGGGCCTTTACGTCTCCTAGACCTAGCTTGTCCAGTACATCAAAGCCAATCCTCTGACCGCTTGCCTGGGGAAGAAACATGGACATTGTAGAGAGACCTCATAACGTGGACATTATCACAGTTACCTAAATCGTTTCCATTTAATAGTAACAATGGAGGAGCAGTGCTCTCAAGAATTGAAATAATATTTTCTTAATAAATTTCAAAATATTTTATTAATACATTTCAAAATATTTTATTAATAAATTCTATTTATTACAGCAATCATTGGAGCCATGTCAGAATATAGACAGAATTAAAGGGCCACACAATCGTTCATAGCTAGTCCTATTGTAAAGGTACTCACCAATAAAATTTCATTGTTCCAAGAATCAGTGACCTGACGGAACACTAGGTCTAGTATAAGAATTTCACTCCACGAATTCTGAAGTAATTTCATCTGGTCTTCCACCTGTGAAATGAATTGTAAACTTACATTAAAAAAATACATAGACATTTCCCAAAATGTAATTGTAGGCAACCAATGTAAAATTAAGAAAATGGTGATCATTCAAAGCTATGTCAAACATTTAGCTTCAGTCTGCACTTCATAAGAAACACAGTCTATTCAGCAAAGAAAATGGCAATCCTTGAAAGCCAATACATACCCTCAGTTCCTTAAAGAACGAGCAGCTTCTGGCCCACTCCACCATGAGGAAAAGTAGCTGGTCGACCATCTTGCACAGCAGCTGTAGGAAGTGTTCCGGCTGTCCGATGATGTCCAGGTGTCCGAACTCGGACTGCAGGAACGCCAGCAGCTTGTGCTTGACCTCGCGCTCCTCCGCCATGCTGGACTTGAGGTCGGCCACGAGTTGCGGCACCACGGCGGCGTTGATGTGCTGCGGCGACGGGTGGAACACCCTCAACCCGTCCATCACCTGGGGGTACGACGAAGACATGGAGTACGAGTGGAGCGGGGACAGCGACCGATGGTGGTGCGACGTCAGCGACAGCGGACTGGAGTCATGCGATCCCATGCCGTTGTTGCTGTTGCTGTTGTTGTTGCTGTTGTTGCTGCTGCCGTTGCTATGGTTGACGATCGGAGGAGACGGACAAGTGAGGCTGCCGTGCCCGTGCATGGCAGTGGGAGAGTCTATCCTGTAGGCAATGTTCAACATAGCGGGGTCGGGCTTGATATCCTCCGGGGACCCAGGCATGGTCATACCATTGGCTAGCCTCATCTGGCAGTGGGTGACTATCTGCTGCTGCTGTCGTATAGCCTGCTGCTTCAGAGCACGGTCGCGCTTGTACATCGGTCCAAACTTGTTCCTCCCACCACGCATCCTGTCTGACCTCACAGCTGAAAAAGGTGGGAATCGTTTATGCAAAAGTAAACGCGATCATAACCCCAATTTGGGTGGATAAAATTTGACTGAATAATTAAAATTATTTCAGATTAAAACAGATACAGTATTCTCTTTAATTGTTCTATATTGTCTCGAATTGATATAATAAACCAATTATCCTGTTATTTTAAATTACAGGCAAGATCAATTATAAAATATCTTAATTAAATTTGAAAGCACTACTACTAATATTTCTAAACAAAATATTGGATGGAAGAACTATTTCTTCTTTAATCTAAGAATAACATTTATCAATTTAAGATTTTTGTCACTGAAGTAAGAATTGTTCACCCCTCCCTCCCTAATTAAACTACACTTACCATCTGACAATTATGATTACCATTTTGATACTGATATCTGAATTCTACCCCAATGTCCTATAATCCTATGCGTTCACAATACAATGATGGTCCACAATAGTAAGTGTGTGATTATGGAGCTTAACGTCGCTAACGTTTAATGTAGAAGTTTTTATAAGCTGAAATTTCTTGTAAACACAGAGAAATTTGAGCTTGTAAAAACCTGTATACCCGGAAACCACGTTGGTTACTAATTTACCTAAAATCATAATAGATCTAAGAAGAACATGTATACGAGTTGATGATGTCATTGATCCATGAGGTCATAACTAGCGCAAACAACGGGTGTACACTATTTTCCAGGACACCTCTCAACCAATCAAATCACATATTTTGGATATTTTCCCCTAGTTAGTGATAATAAAATGTTTTAAATAAATAAAATAGTATACGTAATATTGAATGCAAGGATGATCTTTCCAGGTTAACGGCCAAGTCTTGTCTACACATGTGTGGTGGGCTTACCTTCTAATTTCATGCCTACGCCGAGACATTTTTGAAATCTACAATATGGACACCTCTTTCGTTGACTTTTGTCTATTTGGCAACTTCTATTATCTACGCATGAATACACTTTCTTGTTTTGTACAGTTCTCTTGAAAAAACCTGGAAACGAGAAGAGAAACATCATTATATAAGATTCAAAGTACACCAGACAAATTCCAGCCCGTAAAATATTATAATAATAATATTAATAATGATTGCATTTATATAGTAAGACTTCAATGATAATATCAAATTATTGTGGAGTAATTTGTTCAGCCATTGACACATGATATTAAATATTAAATATACCGGTATGTATAAATAAATAAGAATTTATGAATATTATACAAGTTATAGTAATTTAAGCAAATAATCTTCAATGGAATGCAGATTATCTTAAAATTAACATACAACTCCATATTTAGGATTTTGATAACTGTACGATAGTTTTTATTTTCAATCACATTTTGGTGAAGAATCAGAATAATTTAACTTATTTTGCGAACAATAATGTATATAAAATAAATTTGTCATCTCCATGATCGTGGATGTTCATGGCCCATGATAAACAGCAGATGGGTTTCTACCGGTCAGTACTACCGGTACATCATATTGCCATGGGACAATCAAAACATGCGACTTACCTCAACACCAAGAAAACCAATATACATACATATTTTCACGCAGGTCTATTCTAGCCCGTTCTACGTTACCTGTAAAGAAAAAGGAATACAAAAATATTAATGTATGAACGATGGTATATATAATATGTAACATGCTCACATAATTTACACAGCAAATAGTTGAAATGTTCATGATAGCTGTTGTGAATATTTCCAACATGCAAAGTATGTTTTTCGTTAAAAAGAAACCATGAAAATCACATGACACTGCATTCATTAGCCTAGTAGGCTAGTATTAATAACTGGTAGGGTACTACAGTGATACAATAGTGTACACAATTCTATTATCTACAAAATTATTATAAAATTACAAAGTCTAAGAGAGAAATACTAGCAATACACAAGTCATTGAATTATTGTTTTACACAGCAGTAACCTTTCACCCAAGCAACGAAGCAATGAACAACACAGAAACAATAACTGAAACCTTGAATCTCTGTAAAACAATCTATCGGTACACATGGTACACTGAACATTCCATTCAAATCTTGCCTTACCGTATATGGTTTATGTTGTCCATAAAGAATGGAATGAATCAGTGCTTTATGTCGCAGTGAGAATACCTCACCCATACGCGACAACTACAAGGTTCTAGTACAATTACTAATTACATATGCAAGAAAATCTCACCAAAATTCAATGACATTCTTATACATTTTCTCCACATTATATATATACTGTATATATTTATGATAGGTACATTCCAAAGGCAATAGACTCTAGTTAAATTCCAACAAAGGTAGAAGATCACATTATACTTCGGGTTACAACTGATGCCCTATTAACCATTTAACCACCTTACTCCTGCAGGCACAGGAAGTGCCATAGAAACCTATGACTGCGATTAACCCATATCAGTGCATACGTCAAATATTAACCAGCATTAATCACATTTCTCACAATTATCGATGTTCTACTGCTGTTTAGAAAGGTCATCATACAACCATGTGTGTGACTTTCCTGGGCAAGGAAACCTTTTGTACTATGTAGGTGTACTATTAACCTTGGCAGCTCTTGTGGCGTTGTTTGTAATGAGCACTAAAAGGACCTTGGATGCAATATGGGTTAATAGCGGACCCATCCTTTCAAGGGTAAACACAAGTGCTAATGATGCCGCCCGACTGCTTTGGGCTTATAACGTTTGTGGGGAACAACATTGTCCAAGAATATTTGTCAAAAGTACATGCAAGGGCCTCCAAGTTAGGCCTAGACTCATGATCAATAGCTCTTTGGACATGTACAATTCCAAACAACAGAAACATTGGACATCCAGAAAACACAAAGATATCAGAATTGAATTTACATTATTCTATATACCATGACATTCACTGCAGACATGCTGAACCTTGGAAAAGTTCCTAACATCAACATGTTCAATATGCATGTAAAAGTGCATTTGCTTCCATCTTCGGACGTTGTGTTAGTTGTACAATATAACAAATTTGACACAAATCAATACAAACATACTCTTCACAATATACCATTGCCTTTCATAAGCATTTTGACATATTAATACAAAAGATTTAATGAAAATATATCATTATGAATTAAAGTTTTTATGATTGTATACCGTTACCGGTACATACATTTACTTCTCGGCATTTCAAACATTATCTACATCCTCTACAAGAATTATGATAGGTTTCAACAGGTCAGGTAATGACAAAAATAAAAGCTAAAATGTGAATGAATGAATGACATTACATTGAATTGAATTATTATTGTTTTACGTCAAAGCTAATGACATTACAATGTATATATATGTCACAGTGAATATGTATAACCAGGGAATATGTATATTCCCTGAAAAGTGTTAGTCACTTCTTAGATGAAGCACAATTTCAGTGAATGTACAAATAATGCCTTTTTCCATTATCTGGCCTAATCAGATAATATACAGATTCACTGTAACATATACATGTACTTAAAACTATAGGTCAATATAGTAAACTTACCAGAATGTATATTTGTATTGTGTTCTGTACTTTACACAACACACAACACAACACAGCTGGACTGGGAAACTTACCTAAAAGAAAAGAAAGAAAACAATCTGTTAACATCTTGTTCACAATGCCAATGGTAGTAATGAGCGAAATTGATTTGAGGTTTTATGCTGTTTTCAACAGATTTCAGAAAGTTGTTCAGATGGATATTGTAGGTGATTTTTACCGAAATTTCTAAGGTTGGGTAATCCAGTGGAAGAATCATTTTTCACACATTTACCGTTAATGAGACTTGTATTCTTTTCACATATATGTGGTTGAGTACGGTATTTCACACTCATGTAAATTAAAATCCAATCCTTCAAATCCAGCTTATGATTGCATGTTTCATCCAGAGTACACAAATTCAGTTAATACTACATGTTCAGTTGACTTTACTAACATGTACTTGGGTTGAAATGAAAAGTAAAGCACCAAAACTTCCATAAGATTACAGAATTATTGTTGAAAACAGTTTATACTCCCAAATTGCTCATTCCTCATTGAACAGTTCATCATTAGGATATCTTACCCAACTAACAATTAAATTAAACATTTCTTGAGAAAGAAAAAATGTTGGTGTAAATATTTTACACAATTAAATTGAAATGTTCATATTATACACAAATCTGTCAACATGTAATATACAAGTAACAACATAATGACAGATTACTTGTTTTAAATGAACATGACTATTTTGCACAGACAATAACTGCAATGTCTGTTAGGTGTGACACACACCAATAACGATTTCTGATACATCAATGCATAATAATAATAATATAATCTGGAGGCGGGAATCTCTCACTCATAGGCGACGACAACAATGTTATAAGGAAGATTTTAATTTAACAACAAGTTAATATTCTTGCCAGTTGTGTGACACCTGCACAATATCAATCTGATAATAATACAATATTATTAAATACAACATCTGACTGCCACCTGTGATTCAAACTGTGATCAATGCACACATTTATCATTATTTGAGCTACTAAATTCCTAGAATAGCAATGTGTTGATCATGTATAACACCTTGCAAAACATATAACATAATATATTTTCACAGGGAGTATATGTAATGGAAATGTTGTCAGCTTTTCAAAAGGTCATGTGTAATTTTCACATAAGGCCATAGGTACATGTATTAGGGCTGGCTAAATATATCGATAATTGCGATTATCGTAGATGGAACTACATGTTAAAGATTATCGATATGGAAAATGTGGTATCGATAAATATTTATAGCTGTACACATGATGAAATAAAGATTTATAAATGTACTTGTAACACACGTGTTGTCAACAGTATCACCAATGCCAAAGCAGCAGATCGTCCGTGGTAAGAGTTAAAGCCATTACATGCTTGTATTAGGTAGTAGAGATTTATCTTCAATCACATAACTTTTCGAAATATGGCTAGTTTAATAATCCCAATAAAATACAAATCAACGGTCTGTGCAAAAGGTTCGATACACAGTGCTTTGAAACATAAGCTGCCATATTATTGCGTGTTAGTTATGAAACTGCTTACTGCATCGGTAACTACAAAATATTGGATTTTCAATTTTAGATCTGGAAATTGAATTCTGTAATAATATTTTTTATCATCAGGATCAAGGAAAATAGTGGTAACTAATTTGAAACATAATAGACGAGTTAGAATAATTAATAAAAGTTCAAAATTGCTGTTAACCACGTTCAGTATTATACATTTCTGTAGACAGTTTTGTTCGGAATAGTCGGTTAGTATTTGTGTATTTCCCCAAGCTGTCTGCTACTTTCACCGTGAACATGGCTAAGGAAATATTCAAATTTCCGGGGAAAGCGAAAAGTTCTGTATGGAACCATTTTGGCTTTCATAAAAATGATCAAAAGGAACTAGATAAAACTCACACAGTTTGCATTCGAAAGATCGCAACCGAGCGCTTTATCAGTTGAATGAAGCATACCTGTGATTCCAAAATGGCGGCAAATTTGTTGTGCGAGCGAAACACGACAAACTATAGCAGACTACCAAGTACGTCTAACTAAAATACATTTGACAAGTACATACTACATCTGAAATAATGTATTATTCTCACGATACGTGTACATTTTTCTTCATAGGGAATGATATGTATACATTCAAAATGCCGCTTGTTTACAGCAATGATTTCAACGTTAAGTGTAAGATAGAACATGGCGGCAGAATGAATATGTTTATCCTCTACATATAGCAACCTTATTTGTCCGATATATATCGATAATTGATCGATAGTTACTTAGCGATTATCGATATGCCATTTCCATATCGATAGCCAGCCCTGATGTACAGTACTTGTCCTAATAATGATATAAATATCAAATTTCTGCTAGCACGTAGGATACCTTTGACATTAAGAGAAATGGATTGGCCTGCTGGGCGTGTGGGGACTTTTAATCCTGACTATTCTCATCCTAACTTCTTGGCAAGTTCGTTTTAATTGGAGAAAAAAATCATTCAGAAATTAATTGGAAATGATTTAGTTTCAGAAATTAATTTAGGTGTTCGAACTTGGAACTATTAAATGGTTTGAATTATTAGAGTAATTACGGTATTTGATCCATGTCGTCATATCTTCCTCCAGGACAAGGAGAGTATGCTGCGTGTGATGAAGACGGTGGACAAGGCCAATGGCTACGTGTTCGGGGACACAGAGGAGCGCGACATTCAGTCCATGTTGTCCTGTGCAGTTGGCGCCGAGTTCGAGTACGAGAAGATCCGAGACGTCAGGGAGAAGTACATGGATACCGAGACTGGAGCTGAGACGGTGATGGACCCCGATGATTCCTGAGATATTGATGGTGTCAGCGTCACCTAATGTGTCCTCCTACTATTCAGTGACACCTAGTGGGTCCTACTATTCAATGACACCTAGTGTGTCCTACTATTCAGTGACACCTAGTGGGTCCTACTATTCAGTGACACCTAGTGGGTCCTACTATTCAGTGACACCTAGTGGGTCCTACTATTCAGTGACACCTA
>JAUTBX010181382.1:0-12310 GCA_032361465.1 Lepetodrilus tevnianus
GAAAATCTAGCTGGCCCGACGGACCCTCAAGTTTACAAAACTGCTGGCCCGACATGAAACTCACTGGCCTGGGGCCTTCGGGCCAGCGGTAATTTTGAACACTGACTAACATGTAAAGTTTATGGTATCAGAATAACGCGGTAAGCTAGAACAACGTAAATCTAGATAAGATTAAAGGTTTTAACGAATAACAGAGTTATCGTGAATATTCGAAGGGTCCAATCTGCAAAGTTGATGGATATTACATGTATGTACAATATTCAAGATCAGAATTACTTATTGTCAACATATGGGCACTTCTTTCAACATAAAATGCACAGAAACATCAAATGTTAGTAAACAATTGAAAATTAACAAATGCTGCTGTTATTTCAATTTGTTTACTAACATTTGACGTTTCTGTGCATTTTATGTTGTCTTATTTAGCAATCGTGACAGAGTTATGTCATAGCTCAAGCGTCATACATTTCTTTCAGTGTGCGCGAGAAAGGTGAATTTTGTGCAATAATTGTCTTCTTTAGCGATGATAACAGCCAGAAATGCAACACATGTTTAGAAGGTCCAGGTAATGTGAGTAATCATGACCAATATAGTATATTTATTATTTATTTGATCTATATATATTGTGTTTTCAAGATATGATAGGCCTTGTATTCTGGTAAAGTTTTACAATTTGTGCAGTAACGTGTCATAAAAAGTAAAGTGGACCGGGGATCATAAAAAGTAAAGTGGACTGGGGATGTGTTTGGTTATGTATACTAGTTCAATGTTTGGTATAAACATTTTGCCGAACGGTTCAAGACCAGTTCTAGCGATATGGACGACTCTATTCCCCCCGTTTGAGCTGTATCCGCCTGATCGAGCAGTCCGCTCGTTCTGTGCCAAGTGTCTGCATACTTCATGTACTTTTAGTGCGTATTTGCTTCTGACGATTTTAGGCGATGCCATTACTTAGCATAATGTCTGCTACTAATTGTATTCGGCCATGCAGCCCAATCAGCCGAATTTCCTTCATTCAGTTTACGATTCACTGATCGAGATAGGATCACGAAGTTTGAAGACTTTGGCGGGCTACCTAGACGTCTGCTAAATGAATGTCGTTGTGTTCTTGTATTCTCTTACTCTGGGTGCAGATTTAACGCGGGAAGTTGGACTCTTGTTCCTTATTTCGTCAACTTTATCTGGAGTTTTAGTCCCTGAAACTAACTGGTCATTTTTGTTATCATCGTTCTCGGAATCCGCCATATTAGTTGTTTTCGTTTCCCAGACTACAGCCTCGTTTCCGCAAACAAGGGAAGTAATCTTAACAAGGCCAAGAAAAGAAGATGGGGAATGAAAAGGTTCAAATCTTACAATCAACAATTATATTTCAATATTAATTTACTTTGTTGTTTATGTTTATTTCTAAGTATGGGTGAATGTGAGTATCCATCTGTTTATTATTGTCTTTCTCCATGTTATTATTGTATATACTTATATAATATACATGTATGTTCTTTTAGCAAGGGAAACTATATCGATATATAAATCGGAACTCATTATATGAGTAAGAAAATGATATTTCACAACATACAATATGCATTCATCAAAATATAATAAATCAAATTATAACAGTGTTACAAAAGTACACCTAAAATGAAAATTCCACAAATACTTCTCTGTATTCTAATCTAAAGGTAAATGAAGCACACGTAATATATCCACAAAGATGTACTCTGGCAAAATTGATCTGCATATATAAAGGGTTTAAAAAATATATTTTCGCTTCTGTACGTGTATGATATAGGAAAACGGCCAAGACAAGTATTGCTCTGTGATCCCTGTAGTAAGAGTATACGACCGTTGTGTGTGCAACACTAATGCTGCTGTTTTTATGAAGTAACATACATTTGATAATATTTTATTACTTTAGAATAATAAAATAGCCTCATCAAAGTCAAGTCTTCGTGCACGCTTCTAATGATTTATAGGTCTAATAGGACAATAAACACCCACGCCATTTCATCATACAGTTTGAGGAATGATATGACATCTGATCATAAACATACTATAAGCAAATAAAATATTACAATAGTTTGCGTTTTATTTATGTATACATATAAATTTGATCTGTGACTGCGTTAAACATATTTTAAACTACGCTGTTCGCATGTGGGTTGGGGAAATGAAACATTTCTAGAGACTATATTGAAAATTTATATCGTGCCAAATCCATGCTTCAAAAGCATGCAATATAATTACAATTATATACGAAGTTTCGCTCCCAAGATATTCTGACATACGTTTTGAGCGTATGTCAATAATATATTTGGAGCGATACTGTCTTACCTCATTGTAATTAGATTGTATGCCTACCCCGGTCACTGGATCAATATCATGAATGTGCATTACCTTCTCAACTCCCTGGGAGTATACAAAAGAGTAAATAAAATAAACATATATAAATTATTATATTATTTCACTGTCCACACAGCAATGGTAGTTGGTTCTATTAGAGAGAGGGAGAGAGAGGGGGCACCGAGAGAGAAAAGAGAGTAAGATAGAGAGAGAAGGAGACAGACAGAGACTATGTTTTTATGCAATTCTGAGTATTTAACCCGTTTTCTACTATATACATAGCATGTTCATCCATGCATGAAATTTGCACTGATATACCACGGGAGAGATATGAGATTTGTGGCAGCTACACACCGCCACCTTTAAGGCCATAACGCTCCATATATGACAGTTTATGTCTTTTTAATACCTGGCATATAATAATATATTCAATCTGCTTGACAAATTCCTTTACAGGGACCGATACCTTTTACTTTTAACACATACAATCGAGAGAGAAAGTGTCTATTCTTGTCAACTTTGCCTTGAAATAAAACTAAATATAAAATCTCAAGTGTTATATACATGTATATATATGCATCGGGACACGCGCCTTCCTGATTCGCTAGCTCCCGAGGATGGTAATGACTGTCGCGTACCGCTAAATAGTTTTATGTCCGAGAACAGTCTATTGATAGTAAGAAGGCAATCATGATGGTCCTTGATGCATCGATGCGCTTCAATGAGAACTACATGCGCATCTAGGCCAGAACCCAGCGGTAACATAACCCATACTATTACTACTTAACTTTGAAAAGAATCACTCACGCATATATATTGCGATTTTCATCTTTCATACCTTAAGAAACTTAATCCGAAAGAGTTATCTTTCTTTTGGCTTGTTTGTGTACATGCCACGCTAAGCAGAGAGTTATAGTAAAAGGATTGCATCGTCTGCTATTTTCCCGCGCGTGGTAGTCCATATATACATACACAGCCCCAGGGCGTGATGAGGTATTACGCTAGTTATGACATTGTTAGATAGATGAAGTCCCACGGTTAAAGAGGTCACATTTTGCCACTTTTATGACAGGCGTACTGATAAGATGCATATGTTGCATATACCATGTATATTATCAGTTTCTAGTATCGCACGAGTTGTTTCTAGTATCGCGCGAGTTAGGTTTATGGTGTTTACATTAATGAATTCTTGACACGAACGTAGATATATAGAATGTGAAGTTCAGTGTATAATGGATCTGTCCAAACTTTATGAATTTCAAAAGATGGATTCCAGTAGGCCACAGGAAGAAGAGTTGAGGATTCGACCAGGTTCCGGAGCTAGCCTGTGGCTAGAGAGAAGTAATGCGTGGAACATGCTCAGTTTATTATATATTGAATGTCTGTCGTTGCTTTCTCTGCAGGAGCAAACTGTCGTCATAGAAGTCATGAAAGTAATTTGTGATATACTTGTTGAGCACGGGGACTGACACTTCGGTCGTTTTGTGATCCATTTATACTCATCTGATGCCCCCGTCCGTGTTGGCGCCTCCAGAATGCCTGCTTTGGACACTTGTTTGTCGCTGTTTGACTCTTGTTCCTCAGGTACCCGCGGTAGGACTAGCAAATAGATTCGCAAATAAAGAACCGGAATGGTCCGCCTAAATGGGAACAAGTTGAATGAATAAGGCCATTATTACGGTGGAAGAATAGCTCTCCGGCGGATCAGCGACTGAAAGGCTGTGTAGTATAGAAGTGGACAGCGGCTATGATTGACACATAACGAGGTGAGTGATGGGACGTGCTGTACACGCCAAACGGTAGAGAGGGCGGAGCTACCTAGAATAACACTGGCGCTTATTGGCCGGTAGCCGTGTGAAACAGAGCTATGGCACAGTCGACTGTTTAGCCTGTTTTCAATGCATCCACGAGTAGGTTTCTCACAGATTTCATGTGGCTTCGGTCGATACGGAGTGTGTTTGTGTCCCGTCTTCGTTGAGAGAGAACATTGAGAGAGAGTACCAATCGCAGGACGGATGAATGGATGTACCCTGAAGTTGTGGAGTTGAGAGAGACACAATGTAAGTCACCATGAGGCGGCCTGGAGGGGAAGCCGGGAGGATCCGTGTCTGCTAGGGAGAGAGGGAGAGGGAGACCCACACGGGGCATACAAGGCCCCCACTCTCTTTACAGCCACTTGACTAGCAGTTTATTATTGTGTTTACGGTGTACATGATCATCCGAAATGGGCACTTACTCCTATATTTACCCTTTGATACTGGGCTTGGTGGGATCCGTACTGTTGACCAAGGTGCCCGGAGCCCTAACGTCGGAGGCCGTAAGAACTTGCGAGCCCATCAAGTTCGACATGTGCAAGGGCCAGGGGTATAACGTCACCGGAATGCCTAACTTGGTCGACCACAAGGACCAGAAAGACGCCAGTCTGCAGTTGCAGACGTTCACTCCTCTAATACAATACGGTTGCTCCAAGAAGCTCAAGTTCTTCCTGTGTTCCGTGTATATGCCCATGTGCACGGAGAAAGTTCTCACTCCGATCGGTCCGTGCAGACCCATGTGTGAGAGCGTCAGGAGGAGATGTCAGCCTGTTTTGAACGAGTTCGGTTACCCATGGCCCTCTGCCCTCAACTGTTCCAAGTTCCCTGTGAGGAACGATCAGAACCACATGTGTATGGACGGTCCCGCTGCCGAGGAGGAGGAGGATTACCCCAACACCCCTGCAAGACCTCACACCCCAAAGACTAACTCCAACCTCCCACTCCCCGGAACTGCGGACCACGGGTCCGGGAACTGTAATCATCTGCGTCACCCCCAAAAGTACGTATACATTAACAGGACAGAACGATGTGCTTTGAAGTGCACAGAGAACGATGCATTCACAACAGAGGACAAGTTTTTCGCCGATGTGTGGATGGCGATATGGGCAGGGTTGTGTTTTGTGGCCACTCTGTTTACAGTTTTGACTTTCTTCATCGACTCACAGCGATTCAGGTATCCAGAGAGACCCATCATCTTCCTATCAATGTGTTACAATATATACAGTATTGCTTACATTGTGAGACTAATAGATGGTAGACAGGCCATCTCCTGCGACACTGAGAGTCAGAGTGACCAGGGAATTCTCATACAGGAAGGCCTGGAGAATACAGACTGTGCAATAGTCTTCTTGTTGTTATACTTCTTCGGCACCGCCAGCTCCTTGTGGTGGGTCGTGTTAACTTTCACATGGTTCCTGTCCGCCGGACTCAAATGGGGACACGAAGCCATCCAGCTTCACTCCAGCTACTTCCACTTGGCAGCGTGGGCAATCCCTGCCATAAAAACCATAGTCATCCTCGTCATGAGGGACGTAGATGCCGACGAAATCACCGGCATCTGCTATGTGGGCAACCAGAACATAAACACTCTGATGGGGTTCGCCATCGCGCCTCTGATCGTGTACCTCTTGGTCGGGACGTCGTTCCTGGTCGCGGGATTCGTGGCGCTGTTCCGGATCCGGAAACAGGTCCGGGGTGACGGCGTGAAGACGGACAAACTGGAGGTACTGATGGTGAGGATTGGGATCTTCTCCGTGCTGTATACGGCTCCGGCTGCTTGTGTCATCGGCTGTTTGGTGTACGAGTACACGAGTAGGACTTCATGGTACTCCGCCAATAGTTCCAGCTCCCCCAACATTGAAGTGTTCATGTTAAAACTGTTCATGTCCCTCGTGGTCGGAATCACCAGCGGCATGTGGATGTGGTCAGCAAAGACAGTGAATTCTTGGAAAAAGTTCGCCAGGAAGTTGTGTTCGAGGAGAAAGGACCGCAAACATATAGAGTACAGTGCTGCCCCCGCTCATCATCATTACCATCAGATTCCCATGAAACCTTCCAACAATCGGACGATACGCATGCAAGAAAAAGCCAAGAGGAGTATGCACAAGTCGGACAACGAAACGGTGGTGTAGTACGGGCCGTGAAGTGTACACTTCAATGTTGTCGACGTATTTGTTTTCCTTACTGCCGTCACGTGTTGTGTATACACTGTGATGTTATAAGGTCCCAACTTTTTTTTAAAAGTCCCAAAGGTAAAAGAATGTGGTGTCGCTGTGTGGGAATATGTGCTGTACAGTGTAAGAATGTGGTGTATTAAACATACACAAGTGTGACGTCACCGTTGACGAATACTCGGGGTGTTGGTTTTGCTACTTGGACTGAAAAAGGACCAACTGACATTTCTTGCTGGGTAAAAAAAGGATTACGGGTAATTCTATATTATTGTTGCTGTTAAACCCCCAACGAAGGGTTCTGCGAGACAATGGTAAGGCATTGAAGTTATACTGCGGACATCTCGGTTCTACGTAATTTCTAGCAAGTATTCACTGTTGTCTGGTATTTTGTTGGGCTCAGCTTTCTAGCGAAGGAATGCAGTCGGCTGGAAATATGTGTGTATTGTATGGCAATTGCTGAGCCATACACGAGAACGAAATCCTCATATGTATATGTATTACTGTCATCCATTGATTGTTCATGATACTCAAGCTGGCTACCAAAAAAGCTTCTTCACGTTAACTGTTCATTAATGAACTAGGTTTCAATGTTTTAAGACTGTGAAATTCTACGTACTTATATATGTTATGTACCAAATCAGTGAAAAAAGTCCCAATTTAAAAATGACCTGCATCGGCAGAACACGTGTAAATACTTTTAAGCTGAATGAAAAAAACTTGAAAGCAATTCCTTCTTCTGTCTTTTTATCGTTGGACTAATGTTGTCCATGCAGTGGTCTTGAAAACTTTCGACTGAGTAGAAAGCAAACAAGTATAGAGCAAACGGTTTGCGAAGTGAGCAACTTCATCGGAATTTTCATTCTAAAATTCCATCAAGCGGTTATTCTAAAATTCCACAAAGCTGTTTACATGTTCCTGAAACAAGGGGGGAAAGTGGAAAGTGCCATTAGCCAAAGATATATGTCGGCACAACACGGAAACATTTGCGGTAAATTAAATGCATTTTGTGTGTTAATCCCTACTTTCCAGGGCTGTGACTGCTATGAAGCATACACGGCCTACACACGGCTAGACCAGCTGTCCCCTCTACCCAGATACCCGATACCCGATACCATCACAATGTTGTGCGTCCACACCCTTACCCAGACGATTATGTTCGGTAATGGTAGACAAATACCGGGGTATTCACTGATGCAAACACGTTAGAGTATTTCTCGAGTCTCCCCTCCTCCCTCCCCCCACCCCCAACCCCACTTCTCTCTGGCTTCTGTCAGTTAGATTATTTCTGAAAGGTACGAGAAGTCTGGCCAAGAACGACCGGACCGACTAAACTATTTAGCTATCGCCCTGCCACTAGCATGTGTGATAAAAGATTAATTTGTGGATGGGGCTTCACAAACATTTGATCTCGCGCGTGTTAGGGTCTAAAAAGAAACACCGGGCTTTCTGTGAATCGACCTCCATGCAGTGTTCGAATAGAAAGAGGGTTTTTTGTAAAGATTTTGAGGCTGGATCTGGTCCGTGTACCCCAAATCTAGGAAGGTGTAGGAGAGCTGGCGGTATAACTACCACTCCAGCGAGGTTCCAAGTGTGCTGAGATAAATCTTCGTAAGAAAGGTTGGAGGGGAAGATTTATCAGTCAGGCTTGACAGCCAAGAGAGCAGCTAGCCTGATTTTCTTATGCTGAGAGCTCATACCAAAATATCGTCTGCTCCTGAAAGGCTATCGTTTTACAATCCTGTTCCTGATGTTGTGTCGCTTTGTGTGCATTTTCCACGAGTCGAGCTAAAAAGGGCCACGCTTGATTTGTGTCGAGGGATAAACCTTAATTTTAAGCCACACGTGTTACTATTATAATATGGCCTGGACAACCTACTAACGACCAGGCACGCTCGAGCACAGCATCGATTCAGACCTCCAAATATTGACAAATTACTCCCGCATTACGTGTGCATCTATTCCAGACGCCAAGAGCAGTGCTTGACTCGCCCAAGGGCCACAATCGGAGAAATCAAAACTCGACAAATTAGAGTGGCGCAATTAGACTTGTGTAGAAGTTAGTCAAGATACAATCGGGATTGTTGTCGTCTGCTTCCAACGCCATGTTTTGAAAACTCATGGGTGAACGGAGTCCATGTAGAATACAGCTACATCTCAACACTGAGAGGCGAGCGAGCGCGGGTCGCCATAAATATTTATTGCTCTTTATTTCCTTTCCTCCCGTCTACCTGCACTTAGCGGCTATGAGACCTGAATTAATGAGCTCCATTCAACACCTTTTAAACCATGAAAACTTTTGTCACGCTGGAAATGTTTATCTTTACTGCAAGTAAGGTGACGGTCATTGGATAGACAGTTATGTAAACAAAACTCCACTGACTGTTTCCATAGAAGAAAACAAGAATACTATATAACGTACGTCATTACCAAACTCGTTAGGCTTAATCCCTCAATACTTCATTAAAACTGTTATGGAACCATCGGCGTCCGTGGAACATTGAGACAGCGCCATGGAGCTAAACGTAAAGTACACGCTAGACCGGAAACAGATACATTCCCGATTTACGACCTGTTCGGATGCTCAGTGATGACACTAACTGTGACTCCCGTGCAATGCACACGCATACTAACATCCCCCGGGGTTAGCTGTATACAGTAGGGCATCCTATACAGGTCAGGTGCACGACGCTATATCAGCGGCCTTGTACAAATAACTGACATTGTTTTACAAATGCCTCCAAACAAACTGTTAGCCGCAGTTGCTCAAGCTTCTTCCTTTCGCAGCCGTTTTTTTTCGGCAGCTTGTTAAAACCTCGTCAGTGGAAAAGTAGTTTATGGGAGTAGGACATATGGTCGACATTTTTAATATTTCCCCCCTCTACCGTGGGCTGGAAAGCTCTTCTGTTGAGAAGGCAGTTGCCCTAGATACACGCGGGGAGGTAGTGAGGGAGAGAACGAACTTTTCTCGCACAAACTTGTAAATATTTCTCTCTACTTGTCTCGGTAGGAATCGTTTCTAGATGTTTCGTGTGTGTGTGTGTGTGTGTGCGTGTGTGCGTGTGTGCGTGCGTGTGTGTGTGTGGGTGGGTGGGTGTGTGTGTGCGTGTGTGCGTGCGTGTGTGTGTGGGTGTGTGTGTGTGTGTCTGTGACTGTGTGTGTGGAGGTGCGTGTTTACATCTGTCTGTGTGAGAGTGTAGACAGAATACAAGAGGAAACACAGATAAATACTAAAATAGAGAACATTTGGAGATACATAGAGAGGGGGGGCCAGAGAGAGGTAGAGAGAGAGAGAGCTAGAGAGAGAGAGAGGTAGGGACTAGAGAGTAGAGAGAGAGAGAGGGATGGAGGGGCTAGAGAGAGAGTGAGAGAGATAGAGAGAGAGATAAAGAGAGAGAGGGAGGGGCTAGAGAGAGAGAGAGAGTGAGAGAGATTGAGGGAGAGAGATAGAGAGAGGGCGGGGCTAGAGAGAGAGAGAGTGGGAGAGAGAGAAAGAGAGAGAGAGTGGTAGATATAAGGGGGTGGTAAACACTACTATAGATGCGTGTCGGGACGTGTGTGATTAGTGAGGGCAATGTGGGGCAAGGTACCGAGAGACCGACCCTGGGGGAAAGGGGATATGACCGGGGGGACCCATCTCATCATGAACGCTAGTACCAACTGTACCGTTATCTACTCGTCACCCCCACATACACATACGTCGGAATTCCAAGCCTACAATTCCCAAGAGAAGAATCCTAACAGTATTAGTTATTACTTTGCTTCTTTATCGTCCAATATATTATATAGCTGCAGTGTACGCTTGTTTGTGCTTACCAAATTGGTATGCCCCGTGTGAAGAACGTGAATGATTTCTCTGACAAATATAGGTAAACATTCAAATAATATACGCTAAATTGACCCATTCTATATACACCAAGCACATCACAAGAGTATACGATATAGGTGAATTAAAACATATGTTAATATTTTAGCATTCGTGACCAAAACGTTGATTATTACTTCTATACGTTTATCATAGGAATACACGCGTTATTATACGGGTGGCACCATGGAGGCATATAATCAGTTTGTCTGTAATATCAATCATAGTCAATTTGAATACTTTGTATTAGTTTGTACTAATATATTTATGTAATATATTGCATTGTAATTCCTCGGGCATATAAGCAAGCATTAACTTATACGAGCTACTTAATGTTATAGCTTGTGTTCTGTATATCTGGCATTATGTGCAATTATGTAATTATATTTTAATATCTATATACTATATTTGTTAGTTACAATACATTCAATATTGATAGCATTGTATAATGCTGTGCCATCATATTGATGACGTATAACTAGTATTTCTTTCAGTTTATCTCACCAAATGCATCTTGAAGTACATGTGTTGAATTAACTAAATGGGCCTTAATGTTCTAAGCTTCATAATGTATGTAGTCTATCATAGAAATTCCATATATAACGTATGCCTCACTTCTATCAAGCTTTAATTATGTACTTCACCGTTAGAACATCACATTACCCGTTGGATAACATATTTAGCGTGGATACATTGCCTTTAGGATGTCCACGACAATTCAGTTATGCCACTGCATGGAATTCAATTCGTATAACGCATTAGTCATCCAATGACGTTATGTAACATCCAAAGAACTCGTGTACATAATATATATAATTTTGCTATGTAATATTCAAAAACATTCAAATACCAATATAATATGTGAACTACAGCAGTTATTCTACTACTTTCAGTGATATATGGTTGTTTTTTAATGCAAATACACGTTTAAGAAATTGCAGTGGACCGTTTAAAAACCATTGAAAACAAAGTTGTTCATGTTGCATGACATACTTAATAGAAACTTAATTAAGAATAATCGCTCCTACACACCCTCATACCAGTGTATGCTGATAAACATACTGCAGTTACAACAAACATTATTATTACATCTGTTAAATTTACACTGTATACTAATAACAACTACTAGTAACTTATATTCAACGTCAAGTAGCCTACGAAAGGTTTTAAACACAGTTCAAGATTTGGCATGAAGTAGTCTTGCCATGAAGTAGTCTTGCCATGAAGTAGTCTTGCCATGAAGCAGTCTTGCTATGCCATGAAACATGCTTGCCATGAGGTAGACTTGCCATGAAGTAGTATTGCCATGAAGTAGTCTTGCCCTAAAGTAGTCTTACGATGAAGTAGTCTTGCCCTGCATTTCACAAAAGGTCGTACTGTGGTCTTGGCCTAAATCAGGGCGTACGCCATGCTTTTACTATAGCAGGAAGTGACGTAAACCTCGATTTATGACTGACCTATCTGTACGACCCTTTCTTGAAACCCAGGCCAAACTTCCTATGTTTACAACTGCTGCTCAACCATGTCAACAATATATCTCTCGTTGCCTCCAAAATGAACACACGCGTTTAATGCATCATAGGTTAACTTTGGCCAATAATTCATTTAATGACAAACGGACATTCAAACATACAGCGCTATTAATCAGTTATTCAAGCACTATTTGTAAATGTTTAAAAAGCAATAAAACCATTCCGAAGACGCATCAATACCAGATTGGTCTAATGAGAAATATTATATATTGTCTGCAAGACATTTGAAGTGCTGATCATTGCAAGCATTAATGATATGACAGTCTGTCTTGCGCCGTTAATTACACACCTGAAAACTAACATAGTTTAAAACATCTCGCAATCCTTAAATTCCGTTTCAGAAACTTTAAAAATCCACTGAAATATGTAATGATAATTCTTTTTAAAGGCCTAATGCTATTTTCCCGTATAATCCTTAAATTCCATTTCAGAAACTTTAAAAGTCCACTGAAACATGTAATGATAATTCATTTTGAAGGCCTAATGCTATTTTCCCGTGGGATCACGTATTCCAATGGGAGTTTCTCAGTTTCCCAGCTCTTGGTCAGTTTCCCATCTGCGTTATTTCAATGAAGCCACGAGAGCCATCAT
>JAUTBX010181493.1:2317-15531 GCA_032361465.1 Lepetodrilus tevnianus
CCACAATCAGCACAAAACATACAATTTCACCCCACAATCAGCAAAAAACATACAATTTCACCCCACAATCAGCACAAAACATACAATTTCACCCCACAATCAGCACAAAACATACAATTTCACCCCACAATCAGCACAACACATACAATTTCACCCCACAATCAGCACAAACAATACAATTTCACCACACAATCAGCACAAAATATACAATTTCACCCCACAATCAGCACAAAACATACAATTTCACCCCACAATCAGCAAAAAACATACAATTTCACCCCACAATCAGCACAACACATACAATTTCACCACACTCCACCAAACCCGAACATCGCCAACCCAACAACAAAGTCTGTGGTTTAATAGAAAATCAATTGCCATGAATACTTCTTACAATTTAGGGATAAAAACTTTATTTCAGCAAGATATCAAACTAAATTACATGTACTTAACAAATCTAAACATTTAGGCAATTACCTTTGGAAAGAACGTTTTTTATCTAACCATTATCAAAGTAGAAAAACACGTCTTTGTTTTAAATCACCATTATCAGAGTCGTAAAACATTTTGTAGTCCATTATTGGAGTACATGTACCAAAAAACCTTGGGATGCTATAATTAGCTGTCATGCTGTAATGTCATAACGTGTTGTGATAGTACAATTATTTGGCACACACAGTCCTCAAATACTAATACTTTAAAAAACCTATATAAAAAATTATTTTAAATAATATAAATATCCATATTTTTGTCATGATACCTTCACAAATTACATCTAAATATTTTACATAGTGGAACATGGAATAACATTTTATTTTCTCAATGGAACATCTCCCCCACTCCACCCCCCACCCCAACCCCAACCCACCCAAAAAACCAACGTAATCCTAAAATCTAACGCAAATTATATGCAGGAATGACTAACTGCACCAATGACTATCGTGTATAAAATCTTCCATCATTTCTTCACTCCACACACGGAGATGAACCAACTGTCCGTATTTGTTTAGCTGTCTGCGAGTAAAGTCAAACATTACTTCACGATATATTTAGTCCTTCTTGCAGTTGTGCTTTCTTGATGGTCTGGCACGGCTCCATCCTGCTACTGCTATATAACATTCTTCAAAGATATCGCTGCCGTGCACCCTGTGGCCATGTAGGATGTTCCTCTTGCCGCTGCAATCACATTCCACCAATCACAGGCTCCAGACAGGCAGCTGGTCGCTCGTGGCATCATAAATTGTGCACATTACTCTTTGTGGTCCAGAAAAAAGACTGAAGAAAAAAAGGACAATATCCATGGTTTATTACTTCGGATGTTGGTCTGTACTTTCTAGATAAATAAAATACAGACTTTCTTGCCGATACTGACAGCGAAATAAATAGCCGTCTTCCTCCATCCGCATTCCAAAGGAAAAGCCATAGTCAGATGCTGTTCATATGGCATTACAAGGCCCTGAGATTATTAAACGTTTTTAGTATGATTTCATGTTCAAGCTCAAATTTTATATGGGGATTTGTGAACAAAACTTGGGAGTTGAGCATGAAAATTTACTGATGTCAAATTGTGGATCCTGTCTCAGCACTAAGTACTGGCCTAGACATCTTCATCAGCATCCTCAACTGTGTATGTCTTCTCTAAAGCTTAAACATCCCATTTCAGATAAGGCAAGGCCACCACAATAATAACATTGAAAATGTACTTTTATTTGACAACCGGGCCCAGGTGTGTTTGTGGTTCATAATGCCAGGAGTGAACTTTGATACAGATTACCTGTATCTTATAATGCATTTTGTAAGTTGCCCTGCTAGGACTCTCAACATAGGACATTTTCGGTCACAAATTGGAGCAGAGTGTCTAAATTCAAGACAGGGTCACATTGTATGGCCAGAGCATCTCAATAGGACAGCGTCCTGTCAGGTTGAGAGTGTCCTGTCAGGGCAGATAGTGACACAAGACACAGTAGAGAGTGTCTACATTCATGACACACCCTCCCAGTTCATGGCAGAGTGTCTTAACAGGACAGTGTTCTGTCAGGCTGAGAGTGTCTTGTCAGGCTGAGAGTGTCTTGTCAGGGCAGATAGTGACACAAGACACATCAGAGTGTCTAAATTCATGACAGACCCTCCCAGTTCATGGCAGAGTGTCTTAACAGGACAGTGTTCTGTCAGGCTGAGAGTGTCTTGTCAGGCTGAGAGTGTCTTGTCAGGGCAGATAGTGACACAAGACACATCAGAGTGTCTAAATTCATGACAGACCCTCCCAGTTCATGGCAGAGTGTCTTAACAGGACAGTGTCCTGTCAGGCTGAGAGTGTCTTGTCAGGCTGAGAGTGTCTTGTCAAGGCAGATAGTGACACAAGACACATCAGAGAGTGTCTAAATTCATGACAGACCCTCCCAGTTCATGGCAGAGGGTCTTAATAGGACAGTGTCCTGTCAGGTTGAGAGTGTCTTGTCAGGCTGAGAGTGTCTTGTCAGGGAAGTTAAATGGACACAAGACACATCAGAGAGTGTCAAAAGTCAGGGTAGAGAGCGTCCAGCTGAGATTACTAGTATTCATAAAACTTCTTGAGGCCATGTTTGGTTACAAAGTCATATGTTGTCTCCTTACTAGTTCATGTCCTCAAAATTGTACCTGCCAGTTGTAGTCAAATTTAAACAAAATACTGTGGACACTGTCAACAGCATTCTCATTATTATAAAAAAAAAAACAGACAGTTAATAATGGACAATCCATGATCTTACAAACCGCTGGTACATCCAGCCCTGAAGATAATAGAAAAACTGAGCTGTTTACCAAATGAACTTCAATGTGAAATTCAATGTGTAAATATGTAATAAATAAATTAATTAATAAATAAACGCAATAGGTCTTTAAAATGAAGTACCCCTTTAATTGAATTTTATCGCATGTTGTATTGATCATGTGATATTTGTAGAACCAAGCACATACAATGATCAATCCATTTATAGAAGCTAGCGACCAACTTGATCACTATTTCAAAGCACACACTATAGAATACATCAGTGGCTCTGACGTCAATGCCTTTCAAGACTAGATATATTTATATATCTGTGGCACAAGGGAGGCTAAATATACTCAGAAACTCAGCAGAAAATAGTCAACATTGACCTATAGAGATATAACCTTTAGTTTAAATGAATTTTTTTTTTAAAGATTTTTAAATACAGTTTTTAAACGTATGGAAAGATATTGATTAAATAAACTATTTATTTTTTAATGTTGACAAAAATATAATAATGAAGCATAAAATATAGAAATTCTTCATCATGGAATAAATTGGACGGACCGGACCCATCAGCATCAACTTAATCGTCATGGATAACTGTGTATTTAATAGGTTCCTATAGTTCACACTGATTGAATCATTGGGTTTCTGAAACTGGCCTGCTACTGGTGTCTGGTACTATCTGGCTTCGGGTTACAGCTGCCGCTCTCCAACAATATGCTGGACAATAGTTCACTTGCAAATTGAACAATAGGTTTCTGAAACTGGCCCGAAGAAGACAACAAACAATAACAACCATTTTACAGGAAATTTGTATTTGAACCACCCATTTTAGCAGAATAGGCTACAATTTCCTTCAGACAAACGTATGAATTCACGAAATACTGTCCTAAGACTTTCGATGTCAAATTTGACTTAGTTGCCATCTTTGACGTTGTCACCAGCTTTGACATTGGTCACAATTTTTCACATTGTCACTATCTTTGACACTGTCACTATCTTTATCATTATGGCACTGTTGTGTGGTCACTAGCTCAAGAACCTATACCTATACTGACACTGAAAGAGCAAGTTTGGTTGGCACACTTTCTCTTCCTATCCAGTTTCAATTAACTTATATTTCCGTTAACTAGTGTTTCCTCAGGGCATGCCATTCTGGGATCTTCATGCCATATCTTCAATCTGTAAGAAAACAAAATTCCATATATCTCAATAAACCGACTTGTGTCATAGACATCACAACAATATGTCACAGGAAGTATGGATGTGTTCCACACCTGTACCTGCGCCTACCGCCAGGTCAAACATCCGACCTCCGATGACGGCAATACACTCCAACTTCCTGCCATTGACGTACGTCGTCTTGGCGATTAGATAATGTGGCATACTTTCGGAAAAGGTCGTAGCTGAAAGAATAGATCACAAAAATGTGACCTTTTATGTATGTTGGAGCGAAACTAGCAGTTTCCATGGCAACTCTTTGTAGTCCTTCCTGGCAGTGTATTTGATGTAATTGAAGTCTATGGTCTGCGCAGATGTGGGGAGGATTTGATAACGCGGGGCTACGAGCAAAGGGGGATAATATTCCTAGCAGACGATATGTGAAGATGGAGCGAAAGAGCGAGAGAGTATGGAATATATAGCTGTATGATTTCTTTAAAAAAAGAAAGATTTCAATGAAGGATGGAAAGAAAACACATTCATTTCGGAAGAGTTTGCTCAAATTGCGAGTCTTGGTGTCTTTTCGTGGGAAAAAGGACAACGTCAACGTGAAAGAAACTTTTTTGACCAGTGTAACTGCACGACCATTGCTGTCATATGGTAATACGAATAAGGAGGCTTAATTAACCCTTTTCCTGTTGGGAGGAACTGGAGATGCTCTAAAGAACAGTGTTTGTGATTAAACCCAGCAGGGAGAGAGGGTTAAAGGAGTGACCTTGACTTTTGCACTGATTGCCAAGCTTTGTCATCACATTGGCACGTCTGAATTGTACATTAGAAACTGTTAATGAAGTTATTATTGAAAAAAATAACTTTGTGAATGTTTCTAGTTATCCTGTGATTGTTTATCATATTAAATACTAGATGTTTAAATAAATAATTGTATGTACATGTACATTAGTAAATAGAAGTTAAACAATTATGGCTAATATCTAATTATTGTTCTATCATTAGTGTAAGAACGTCCAATTTTGATGTCATCAAATTCATAAAATGCCAATGAAACAATTTAATGATATTTAAAGATACAATATATACTAGTATTTCATTGCATAGTCGTGGATGTAATACTGTAATTTTAAAAGAGTCATTCTATTAATTAAATATTGATTAATAAATGATAGTATACTACTAGTAGTAGTAGTAGTAGTAGTAGTAGTAGTAGTAGTAGTAGTAGTAGTAGTAGTAGTACTATTACTACTAATAATAATATTATTTAATGCTATTAATAATAACAATAATAGTAATAACAATAATAACTTCATATTATTAATATTAAATAATAACAACACATTAAATGACAATATGCACAATATATCATTATGCTCTGACTGTGACATTCATGCTTTAGCTACCACTAACTAGTATGGCATGTTTGATTTTCACCAAATATTAGATATTGAACATATCTTGCATCTGTCTTTGATATTCATTCTCATCTTCTTTTTCAGGTACCGATATAATAAAGAAGCAATTAGAAACAAATGATCACGAATATGACTTTAGCCATATTAAACCATCACAAAACCATGCCCCCCATCGCTCCAAGTCAATGCAAGACGGTCGACACGAGCTCTCGGATGGGGGGATGTTGCCTGGTGGTTTGCCCAATATGGACTACAACCGCTCCAATAATCCCAGCAGTTATCTCAACACCCCATACTCCAACAACCCCGGCAACCAACAAGAGGTCATGCAATCGCTCAACGTTAACACCCACAATCGAAGTCCCTCGCTAAAGGTACGCCGGTACAGCTTTCTGGCAGGCTCCAGAAGAGGCCGGGGTTTCAGCGAGATTTTCAACTCCACCATCCTGAACGACCACTTCGATCAGTACACGGCGCCCCATGAGGACAGCGGCTTCGGGCGCGAGATCTACGTCACGGCGGACGAGCGGCTCCGTAACGCCGCGCATCCCAGCGACACGTCGCCGGACTCCGGTGTCTCCGACACCATGGAAGATGGCGGCAATTCGAAGCGCCCGCTCCAGCGACGGCGGACCCTTCCGTGCATCGTGAACCAGCAGGACAGCAAGGCCAAGCAGGCGGTCACCGAGAAGGAGACGGCTCACAGCAGCGAGAACCTCACAGGGAAAGCGGCCGAGACGTACATCATCGAGAACGGAATCCGGAAGCGCGTGCGAGCGGAAGTCCACAAAATCCCCGCCGCGGACAAGGACAGGGGAGGAGGAGGAGGAGCAGGAGGAGGAGGGGAGGTGCTTTTCAAGCAGTATAAAATCGAGAGCCAAAAGAAACTGTCTGAATCTGATAAACATGGAAGTCTTCCGGATCTCAAGCATGTGGCGATTCCACCAAAGCCCATCAGCCGCATCGAGGCGCACCGGTTGGCCGAGGCGCGCAGGAACGAGCTGAGGCACCTGCAGGACATGGCCGAGAGGAGGCGACAGGGCGACGTGGCAGTCATATTGGGAGACGTGAAGGTGAGAGGTCACAAAAAGAAACAACAAAAAATAGCCTTAAGAGTAGTCCAGGCAAATCTAGGTGCATGTTATTTCCTTCAAATATGAACTTATAGTGAATGACCTTGACATTTATTGACCTTGGTGTTGTTTATGGCTGTGTTCGTTTTTGTTACCAGCTGGCCTAACTCGGCAAGCTCTTTGACCCTGTTGACCCAAAAACGCGCTTGATTTGCCAAATATTTGGAATATAAGCCGCTTGAGTAACTTCATATCTTGTAAGCAGCAAAGCGGGCATGCTCAGAACGTGGAAATTGGGCAAATCGAGCACGTTTTTCAGATCAACGGGGTCAAAGGGGTCAGGCCAGCCGGTAGCATAACGAACAGCCCTTATGTTCAGCATAGCCCTGTAGGCTGTTAGAGTTACACAATACTAATAGAGCTTCTTTTTTAGTATTAAAACTTGTAGAAAAAAATGACCTTCGATTGACCTTGACATTGAAGGTCCTTCACAGTAACATTGAATGACCTTGACCTCAATTGACCTGGTGTTTTCTGTGTATTTCAGGACTGGTGTCAGCAGAGACAGCTGTTGGTGTTGGTGATCGCGCTCAACCTCAGCCTGGCCACCATGTTCTTCAACCTGCTCTCTTGAGCCACGACATGGCGGCCGACCGCCGCTGGTTCACGTCTGCTCATCCATCGCCAGTGCGCGCACATTTTTGTGTGGTTACCCCCAAAGCCCTGCACCCAGCAGAGGGCGGGACCCAGTCAGATCTGCTCTGATCTGGTCAGATCCAGTCGGATCTGGACTGATGAAGCTTTTGACCCGGAGTCGGCAAGCTCAAATTTATGAGTCGGCCTTTGGATTGAGGACTGGGCAACCAATCCAGTTGCAGAGGAAAGAGCGAGAGAGAGAGACAGCGAGAGCGAGAGAGTTCCTGACTATTCCCCCAAAGAAAACATTAGGAGTTCGTTTATGGCTTTTGTAATTCTGCAATTAGAGAAATGTTGCAGATCGGTCATGTTCACGACTGAACACGTATTGGTGAACGATGGGGAAATGTTTGTTTTAAAAATCATCCAAAATGGCACTCGAGGTATGCACTGTACTTTTCTACAGTGACATGTCTGCAGTGAACTGCAGTTGTCTTTGTTGAGTGCCTAATTAACATTGTTCATGATCCCAATTATTTGAGTGACATTGACATTTAACCCTGACCTTGCCGATGCCACTGAGTGACCTTGACCTCAGAGACCACTCAGATCATGTGATGAATGACGAGTAAATACATACCATTTCCATCAGTCTCATTTTGGACAGTCCAAGGGAGATAATTGATGAAAGTCTACACTGTCTGCCCAGTATGACTGTTGAAGGCGGTCATGCGAAGAAATCTCAAAAACACTGTAACAACACCCAGATTCCTTACTTCTGTGATAATACAATGAGCTCTGGGCCAATTGTATGATATTTATCCCATGTAAATGTATCAGAGTGTGCAATGTCCTTGTGATCAAAGGGAAGCAACTCAGAATTTTAGATTCTCTAGTGAAGGAGTTGAGTTTGAATCCATAGGTCATACGTACCATGCCAGCCTTCCCTCTCGGTCAACAAATGTGAATACCGTTATATATTTAAAAACCTTAATTTAATTGTGAAAATAGATGAAAATAATAACGTTGAACTTAATTTATTTTGAGTTCCTGCCTATTCCAATGTGTGGTTTGATCTTTTTCATATAGTTTTACTCCAGAAAGGAGGTCACAATGGCCTACCTTTTTTTTTTCTGATTTTTTTTTTCTGTGGTGCAACCACGACTATGAAAACTGGGTGAGTGGGATTTTCTCTAACTGGGAGCAGTTGGAGCCTATTTGGAAACACTACGAGGGATGACTGTTGAAGCCGAGCCCTATAATTCCGTTATTTCTCGTGCGGACAGTAGCACGTGATTGTTTGAAAGCTTCCAGGCAGCCCTCACACGTGTTTCTCTAACTAGGTCAACTGCGCCTTGTTTTATGCTATGTCATACCTCATGTTCCAATGTTACTACACCCACGATTACATCATTTCTAACCGGGATTGCCCGGTTTCATTGTGAGGGACTGTTGATAATGTCAATAAAATAATAGTGCAAAACTGATTTATAGTGAGTGATAGTTGTATCTCATTTCAAGCAGCAGTAACACTGCACAGTCTTTAGGATAATAGTATTTTGAACAGTCTTTAGGAAAGTAGTATTAAAAAGAAAACTCTGCTGGACTAATATAATATTGCAACCAATAACTGTTATAACGTGTATGTTTAGAGAGATTGAAAGGTTCACACACAAACACACAAAAACAAATGCCAATGCCAAATAATTCTAAAACATAGTGTTTGAGTAATAAGTTTCAATATTTTATTGGAAAAAGACAAATTTGTTGCATCCCAACAGCAAAGATGAACCAGTTGGAAAACACAAGCATATTTTGAGGCCAATAGAATTTATGTTAAGAATAAAATGAAAGAAATATATAAAAAAGGAAACAGAATGTTTCTGAAATACAAATGTCTAAAAAATATTGGTCTACTAAAGACGATTTTATTCTATACAATTTGCGAAACCATTCCACTCTGAGCATCACACACTTGTCTATATCATATATATTTCCTTGTTATCATTGGTTGTAAATCACTTGATTTATTCTGTGTTTATTTACACAACCTTGCTTTGCATTATATAGCAGAAAAAACAACTCTACAAAAGTATATGGTCATGGAATAAATGAAAACCCAAATGAACATCAGGGGAGATAATTCTAGTATATGGGAGACAACTAAAACTATCTGTTCAGTGTTACTGCTGCCTACTTCATATTCCAAGGGCAAAGTTTGAATTAATACCAGTAACAAATCTGATTTATCCTTTTCTCTCGAAGAAGTCTTACTTTCTAACACTATTTACAACCATAACCCTATTCTGAATACAGCCATGGTATTGTTCAGAATTATTTCGACCACTATCAGAATATTTTCCCATTGTTCAAATGATAACTGGGAATGTCGTTATGATGAAGTGGTCTCCAATCGGATATGTACAGATGGCTGATATTTCACGACAGAATTTACCAAAAGCTTGCTGCTTCTTTATTCCCTAGAGTCCAAAGTCCAAAGTTCTAGATATTGCTTGTGTTTCTCCACATTACCTTGTATATTAATAAAGGAAATTCAAAAGATCTGAAAATGCACTGGGTGAAACTGACAATTTTCCGTTTTGTTGTACAAAATAAAATACCCAGTGCTGGTTGAATGGATAGAAAGACTTGTGTTGTGAAAGATGAATTCCCTCAAAGTTAGATTTAACCCATGAAAAAAGCGACTTGGTTTCTCGAGGCTTGTCCAAGAGGCAGAGCACTTGCTTGCATTTCACGAAAGGGTCGTACCTTAGGCCTGACTTGTATATCAAGGTTTACGTCATTTCCTGCAATGGTTAAAGCATAGGCTTGATTTATGCCTATACGGTACTTCAATAAGAGCCTTTCATGAAATGCAGGCCTACAGTAAAGTTAGCTTGTTATGCTATGGAAACTAGAGACAGAAGCTCACCGACAGTGCTAGCCTTCTTGCCTCCAGAGTGACAGTTCTGTTTTAATAGTTGTTACAGGCAACTTTACCCTTTGGAAAACCTCCTCTTTGCCATATTTTTTTTTGTTTCTTGCTTTCTTGCTTGTGTTGCCTTCTCAAACACCTCTGTATTTCATTTTTTTAAAACAATAAATTTGCCTTGACTTTCAGTTTTCATAATAAAAAAAAACATTCTGTAGACCAGTGTATAGTTTTGTGATTTCATTCTGTGTCCTGTGCTGTTATATATTTTGCTACATTTCTGTGGTGTCTGCACATCTTTCCACGCACTGCACTGGAGGAACACAGACATTAATGGATAGTTTCAAATATTACGTTTCTTAAAGTGGCAGGATCATCGTTACATACCAGTGTTCGCAATTAAAGAAAATAATAAGGGCATCATTCTCCATAGGCCTAATGTTAAAGGTGGTGAAATCTGTAATTTTCAAGGGGATCACACAGATACCTTTAACATTTTAGATATTTAAATGACCCCTGGACTCCCTATTAATTCGAACACTGCATACCGTATTTAAATCATCACTAACAGGGTTGTTATATACTGTATTGCGATACAACTGTATTTCCCCCGACATACAGGATTCTTTTCATAATTAACCCTCTTCCTGCTGGATTAGACACAGGCACTGCTCTTTAAAGCGTCTCCGGCTGCCCCCAGCATTGAGAGGGTTAATTACTCTACACCTACCCTCAGATAATGGTGAGCACTATTCTGACACTTACACAAGTTTTATGTGCGGATTCCCTCCCAATGTCTCACAATTTCACAATCAATAATGGTGGTCTGTTGTTGGGGAAAAAAGATGGTTAGAAAATATTTAGAACCAAGAACTGATATCATATTTTGAACAGAGCTGTTGTCATTGGTTACAGCACCAGTTAATTTTTGTTGATTTATTTTTCATATTTTTCCATGGTCCCATATTATGTACAAATTATTATTTTTTAAATATGTAATATTTGCTGCAAAGATTATCTTGCCACTTTAAATGCACTTTTCTGACGAGGGCAGCCAAGAAACATCATGCACAACATGGATTTAATTAAAGCCGCAGGGATATGGTTTCTGCAGTTCAATGATCTGACATCGATAGGTTCATAATGGAAGGAGACCCTGCAACTACACGCTGAGACAAACATGTGTCACGTACGGTTAGTCATAGTAGCTACAGATTAATGAGTAAAATTAATGAACTGATTGGTGGTAATGGAACTGCATGTAAACAAACATTTTAATACCTGCATGTTGAGAACATCACCACATCGTTGGGTATAGGGAATATACATGTAGGTATGAAATGTTTGATTCCAATAATGTTCCATATTGCCACAAAGTGTATATATATTTGGTGTTAGATGGAATTCAATAAATTATAAGTTTAAATTATTAGTTCACAAATGGTCTAACTTAACCCTCTCCAAGCTGGATTAGGCATGGGCTCTGCTCTTTAGGGAATCTCCAGTTGCCTCCAGCATGGAGAGGGGTAAGTAAGTTACATGCTATAAACTCCAAAATGTATTATACAGTCACACATTCAGATTGAATTTTACACAAACTTTGCGCAATACACACAAAATGAAAACTATGCAAGAGCATAGGACTAAATATATTTATATACCGTATTTATTCTAATTATTCGAACCCTCTAATAGTTCGAACACCTAGGTAAATTAATCGCCGAAAATAAAACATTTTGACCTTAAATATACAAACATGTAACAGTTGAACAGTGCCCACAGGCAGCAATGTCATACATGTTCATACCGTAGTATCTCGGTGGAATCTAAAAACAACAACATATTTTATGTTTGTAATACATTATATTTTTATTGATAATTCTCAAAATTGCATCAATGAGCCGATTCAACAAATTAATTATGGTCAGTAGTCCGTGTGTGTCACATGAAAAAGGTTCCTTCAGATTCCAGTCCATAAGTTCTATAAACCGAGAATCAGAGGTCACACGAGGTCATTTTCTAGCCAATGGCATTCAGTATCTCTACAGCTCATAGGACTTTGGAAAAGATCTTCCAATTGAAAAGATCTTCATAGACCCAGGAAAAAGTTGGACTTGGTGTATTACAATTCGGGAAAGAGGTTACACACAGAAATATTCAACATGTGTAGAACATATAATACTGTAACCATTTAGAAGCCTCCAAGCATCAGTCAACATGTCCAAAGACAAATATATATTTCGAAAATGGAATGGGTTAATATCTATAATATTGTCCTAAATCATCTCAGATATATTTCATCTTTAAAATAAACACTTCTTTCATTTAATTTCCAGGTAGAATATTGGAGAAAATTAAAGAATAGAGAACAATTATAAACTGTACACTGTTGCATATTTTGCATCAGATTTGGTAATGTATCTACTATTACAAGAGAACCAACAATGGAGTGAGTGAATTTTTGTTTTACGTCACAGCGGGAATACCAACAATGGAAGTTGAGATTTTATTTACAGGCTGACGATGATGAAGTGCTCATAAAATATTGACAAAACACTAACTAATGGGAAGCAATGTTTTAAACATCAATTCAGAGTATGGTAGTACTAATTGTACCACCCCAGAGAAGAAGAAAAAAAAGATACAGCGCTTTATGCTATAGTCATGGAAACGTATGCCTGTTTTGCATGTAGACATGTAAATTACTATAGGTATCTATTAAATCCAAGAATGGTTATTGTGTTTTAAAATTCTTTGGAAACGTTTCCCATATTACTGAAAGTATTTCTATGCACATCTTATATATTACAATGACATATATTATATTTCGTTACTTTTTCAAAACTGAAAACTGACAGAGTCTCTTTAATGAGACTACTCGTTGAAACTCCAAGACATTGAAAAATATTCTTTACATGAATACATTATAGCAGTGAAAAATAAAACACTAATTCTACCCTAGCTTAAGATTTCTCTAGACTTCTCTGCTGACCATGTTATGGTTATCAGATATGGTTAGCAGGGAAAGATAGAGAAATATCAAGCTAATTGCACCAAACCCTGGTTCAATATTTCCATCATTCATCGTCAACAAACATTGGTAACTTAGGCCATAGTTATTTGATTAGATGGTTTACGGATTTTTCTAGTAAAAGAAATGGTCGGCCGGTCGAAAATAAAAATAAATATAATTTGACATTTTGACCAGTCGGTCGGTAGAATATAATTAAAAA
>JAUTBX010181715.1:0-15530 GCA_032361465.1 Lepetodrilus tevnianus
ATGTAAACCAATCACGAAAAGTGTTCTACCTTCGGGAAAAATACTATTTATTAAACCGTTAAAGAGTTAATGCACGCGGAAAGAAACACGCGTTGTGATCAATTTCACGACATCTTTGTTGATAGCATGGGAAAAAATAAGCATGTCAGTTATGTTGGGCTCTCCTTGTCAATAGTTTATACGTGGAAGAAAACAAGAATCGGATGTTCCATTGATTCCCATTTGGATGGGCAAAAAAAGTGAGAAAGTGCATACCAAATTATTTGTGCAGGAAATGTGTTTTTTTCTCCATAATGTGTGATATCTGAAGAAATGTTAACGACCTAGAACGGCATTTACATGTTATCCTGTGAAAAGTACGTTACAACAAGCAATTGCCTGTGGCGTTTATGTAATTGGCCGTATCGAATATTTAACTGGCCGTGGCCCGAGTTAAATCGTGTATGTTGCATAAACAACGTGCATCAAAGGCTAAATTGATAGATACAATATATATATACATCTGTAAATTCGTTTTACAGTGTTATATATTTTTCAGGCAGACATGTCCAATGATGCATTGATGGACAGATTATAGTTTATCTGTTTTATACATTGCACTTCACCAATGAAGGTTGATAAGTATATAACAAACTAACAAGAAGAAAATAAATACAACTTTATACAAGGCATTGGTAAATGTTCAACCCAATAATTACATTTCTATGCTTAACTAAACATGTTCTTTTCTTTGGAAAATAATTAACATAATAATAATATTACAAAAATAAATACTGCGGTAGACATCGGGAAATGGTATATCCAGTGATTCATTACCATATCATTTACCCATAAGTGGTGATAGATGACACATACAACCAACAACAACAAACTTCTGACATCGCAATGTCATCTACGGTTGGAAACCGTGATGTAAATGAAAAGATCTTTAAAGCTGCGTTAAACCTCAATTTTCAAAATGACAGACAGATTAGGCATCCGATACAATACGGTATACATGTATTACAAGTTCACCTTGTGCAACATTAGAGAATTCACGCAATATTACCTCGAAACTCCGGCCTATGACTACACTTAATCTCCGTCAATGGCCGGGGTTCGAGGATGTACATGGTCTACATATACCATCGGGGTATATACCATCGGTCTGTAGCGGGGTGAACTAAAATGTAGCAGGCAGAAACAGAACATATTGTATTACAAGTTCACATTGTGCAACGGACTATTACCTACACCATCCTCGAAACTCCGGCCTATGACTACACGTAATCTCCGTCAATGGCCGGGGTTTGAGCATGTACCTATATATGCCATACAATTCGGTTAACAGTACGCCGTCTGGAGCGGAGAGAACTTCAATTTATCAGGCAGAAACAGAACATCTTGCTGTAGTGCTGTGGACATGACAGACGATAGGCTAAGGCAGCAGTGAGGGGACTTCATGGGTACTCGAGAGCGTTACAGATTGTCCTGTTGAAGCAGCGTAGGCGTTTCATCATTGGTCTCCAGAGATTGAAAGATAGTCCTCATGGGAACCGTATTGGCCTTCTGTTTAGGACGGCGTCAGCTGCAGTCAGACTTGTATATATTGTTTCGTGTAGCAGCAACGGTCAGCGTACTAGGCAGATGCATTGCGATGCAATGTTGGAGCCATACTGGAATGACATTGCCTGCTGGTGGTAACCACCACACGGCTAGTGCTGTTTGTTAAGTAGGCGTGTGCTGTCTACAGCTAGTTGGTAGCTGAATCAACGTGCTTGTCTGTCTGTAAGTGTGTGTGTGTGTGTGTGTGTGTGTGTGCGTGTGTATGTGTGTGTGTGTGTGTGTGTTGCTATTTAAATAAAATGTTAACATCAATCTATATTCAGGGACGAATCTGGAATAATGAGAAGGGTAGGGGACAGTTTACAGAACCAATTCGTACTTGAAGACCTACATATCCCTTGTGTTCTTGGCTGCGCATTGAGAGTGGGGATTAATGCCCCCAATCACCAGTTTTACCCTCGCATCACTAGACAGCACACATTATTAAATTGGCAAGTTACATATGTATCCGGCCACATGAAGTAGGAAAACCTAAATGTGCACATTCCTTTTCCATTATAATAAAATATGTCCTAGCTCCACGTAAAGTAATTATTAGAAGAACATTGATTGCTCCTGCTGTAGATCTAGTCGTAAATTCTAAAATATCCTAAAGTTGTTCATATAGAGAAGTTCTGCTTTGCCAATGTCGCTGTGGCGAAATATTTGGAAGTAATTCCGCAGGGAATGCTAGACGTTGCTCAAGGCATAGAGCTATCAACTGGTTTCCTGTTGAGCGCACTGATCCTGTCGCTTGTGGTATAGTGTTTGTCAATAGACGGAACCCGTGTCATATGCATTGGCATCGGCACGTGATACCATTGTGATTATATTTACTTACTAAGCCCAGAGAAATAATTCGTACCTATCTCGTGTTTCATTATGAATAATTAGTATAATTACATGTCTATGCCAGACAATGGAATCATGTGGGTTGGTCTACCGGGACGATGGATATGCTGTCAAGCATTATGGGTTCGTATTCTCGAAACTTCTTAGCTAAGAACTTCTTAGTGAGAAAATATATCTTCACACATTAACATGAGCAGAACATCAATTTGGAAATGCTTAGTACTTACGAACTTTTTAGGACTTACGAACTTCCGAGAATACTGGCCCAGGACTTTTATATATTTGAGAAGACATCAGCGAAATCAAAACATCCATGGCATTGTACTTCCTTGAGGCATTTATAAAACTTGTCAGTTTACATAGACTATTAGAGGTTTTATTTTCTTTCTTTGGGTAATGAATTGCACAGCAACTTCACTTAAATTGAATGTCAGTACCATACGATTGAACCAAGAACGGAAACAGATTACTCGGCACCCAAGGGACGTAATCCATAGAGCCACTCAGAAAACATCCCGCTAGAAATGCAACGCATCATCATCTGTCAGTAAATATCACGTTCCATGTGGTATACGATTATTGATATAATTAGATCATTTTGTTCGTCACCGTCGCGCCAAAGATAAGCAAAATAATTAAGTATGCGTGCATGATTCTTTTCATTTCCTTTCTTCACTTGCTTACCTTTGCTGGAAGACTATGTAGCGTATACGTACAATGGAAACGGGCGTGTGTTTTAGAAGATGATGTTTACAGCGTTCATAATACTTGGAATTTCTTTTAGAACGAGCTTAGTTCCAGAGCTGAAAGAAAGTTGTTGAATCTGCAGCTTGCAGATTTATAATTGGCAACAGTCCGTTATTTTAGCTCACATCACTGAAGATAGTCTAGAGAGAAAAAAACGGTATCATGAGAAGGCACACGTGGTTCTTATCTGATAACACGCTGCATGCCGACTTACATTGAAGAATTATACGATTCCAATTCCTAATTTCTGACGGAAGTGTGGTGTAGATCGGTAGTTCCCGTGGAGAAATATAAAGTATGTCAAATGTATATACGGTCACTTTACACATATGCACACATAAACTCGCGCTCGTACATACACACACACACACACACACACACACACACACACACACACACACACACACACAGGCGTGCGCACGTCACACATAATTTAATAGCATCTAAACACAATTTAAATAAACATTAAATTACATATGTAGGTAGCAGTATCTAATACGCCTAGATAAGCTAAGCATAGGTTCTGATAATGAAAAAACTCATGTGTGTTAGAAATAGTATACATGTAGCATGTGCTCTAGACACTGTTTTTGTTTGTCTTGCACATTTTAAACACACACATACACTCACTCACACACACACACACACACACGCACACACAAGTAGTCATTTAGTTGGCTGTTCATGAATCCCGGAAGTTTTCAAATAAATATTGTTTTAAAAAACATACCCATATGGTTTGATGATGTGTGTATGGTGTTACAGAGAATTGTAGACTCCCACAGTTGACTCCCATCATCTGATGACAATTAACTTAGCACACTACCAAGTAGGGCAGCGTTACGGTATGTCAGATACGAATGATGTACTGACCTCCACATATCGATTAAATTACTGCTAATGAACTTAATGTTGTCTGCAATGTGTCCCTCATTCGAGACTAACACGTTTGTGGTAGCACATATAATTATGTTCTGGTGTCAAATGTAAAACTAATTCAGCAATAACATGACAGGAAGTATAACCCCCGTTTTGTAAATGTAGTTACTTTATATGCATAATAAACACACAACCACACAAATATGCTATCTATCTCAGTGTCTGTCTCTATCTCTATCTATATATTTCCGTTCCCATCTGTAGCTCTTTCTGTCATATTATATATCTCCCTCTCTCTTTCTCTCATTCTGTCACACTCTCTACCCCCCTCCCTCACTCGCTCACTCCCTCCCTCTCTCTCTTTCTCTCTCCCTTTTTCTCTTTTTCTCTCTCTGTCACATTCTCTGCCACTCTCGCTCTCTTCCTTTGTCAAACTCTCTCTATCCGTTCTATCTCTCTCTCTCTCTCTCTCTCTCTCTCTCTCTCTCTCTCTCTCTCTCTCTCTCTCTCTCTCGCTGTTACTCTCTCTCTCTCTCTCTCTCTATTTCTATCTTAATTTGGTATGGGTCCTCGCTTCATTTAGACGATAAACGTACATGTGCACATTTCTAAGAACTGGTAAAATCGGAGCTATATCTCTTAATATCAGAAGTAGTGTCATTAGCATGACTGCCGTTGAACAAACTGTAACTGCATGACTGTATGTATGTGTATGTCATATACATATAATGTATGTCGTAAAGGATGCCACCAACTCGTAGGGTTATGTGGAAAGGGAGAGAGAGAGGGAGAGAGAGAGAGAGAGAGTGGGGGTTAAGATATACACACAGCAAGTAATTAGAGAACGGATCATTTCCATTGTTATGATTATACTTCCTGCTTACCTACGCTGAATAAGCGCGGTGTGTTTGGCCTCATCAAAGTGCAATAGCTCAGCGTATTTCAATAGACGGCAAATTAATAATGTACGTTTCTATCAGAACATTCATCAACATGAACCGTAGGTACAAGTGTCGATATGATACTGGTAATTAACTTCCTGGGTTCGCCTTTCATTCCGTTCATTATGAACAGATAATGCCCAGGGTCGTCTTCTACATACAATAAAGAGAGAACGAGAAAGAGAGAGAGTAAGAGGGGGAAAGGGAGAAGAGAGAATATGGGGATAGAGAAGAGAGAGTCAGGGAGAGACCGACCGACAGACCGACCGACAGACCGACCGACAGACAGACAGACAGACAGATAAACACAGACAGAGAGTCGTAACTTCGTACCTTATATATATATGCAGCCAGTTATATTACGATCTGTGCATTGGTCCAATCGTTCTGCGGAACGAAACCCAGAATGAGATAGGACATGTGTTTCATTAAAGCAAGCTTTCATGTTACTACGAGACAATAAGGAATCTCGTAGTCATCTCTAATACACGGGAATCGTACACTTACTAGTTTCAAGAAACGATATCCCTTAATACAGAACGATCGCAGTCGTAACTCTAAGTTAACGTATCTATAGCAGTTAAAAATACGACACTCGTATGGCTACGATTCTTCTGTTGAACTGGGCCCTAGTTTGTATACGCTGCCACCATGATGTATAATACTTTAAAGGAGGTTATTCAACTCGAGGAGAAAACTTTACATAAATATGTCAGGGAATAACATTTCAGAGAATGATGTAAATAACTGTGGGCTATGAAACGTTGTCTGAGATTAGAATGCATGCAGTGTCATCGCCCAAACACCACGGTGCATTCAGTTCTTCTGTAATACAGAACATAAATATGTAACTATAATAGTAAAGAGCTCATACGGGAAACCTATCAAGACAACAGTATATGCTCGAAAATAATTTGTTAGTAAAACACAAGCCGTTAGTTCGATTCCGGAACGAGGAATACAGTAGCCGTGACAAAATAATAATGCACAAAATAAAAAGAAAGAAATAACACAATTAGTGGATCGTCAATGTGCCCAAAGTATTTTCTTTAAATGAATAAGCCTTATTGGTATATGACTTCAGTGTTCCCTTTTTATATGAAACGAGATAAATATCATCTGTTTTATCCCCTACGGAACATTCATAATTATGCAGCGTCGGAACGTTTTAGTGCCTCGACCCTTGGGATATAATTATGTTTGTATTCTTAGATCCTCTCAAGCAACATATTCTTCACTGCTAATTCCGAGTTTAGATTATGGTTAGATGTAATTACTTTTGAAAATACGACCCGTTTGCACTCGTTGTGCAACGCATTCAGTCCTTAGGGAGAGAGCTGATTTATATAGTTTAAATCTCCTAAATAACATCAGTAGTTTAATGGGACAAGGGGCTGTTTCATTATTGTACCTACAGGATCTTTTTTTGTTGTAGCATTTTTGGTCATTAATACTCACAAGAGATCTATGAGTCCGTATCGATCAGAAAATGATTGTAATATTGCATTCTGAGAGGAAATACAGGAATATGTGTGTTGGACCATTACCTATAACATCAAATGTAACTTAGATTATAATTCCTTAACTTTTTAGATATATTTCTACAAGCAGTCTAAACGACGATGTATCGAATCCACTCCGAATGATAGAATGTGCACATTCGACGCAATATAAATGCGCCAACGACAGCCACGTATTAGATCCTATTCTGCAATATACTTTGGATACACATTCTCCCGGAAGTGTCGTTGGCGGACCGAGACTGCGACATTTCAATTGTTCCTAGGTACCGGAAAGCGATAAACGGCATAGATCCGGGAAAGTGGAAATTATATTATATAGATGTCTTTCAAATCTTAAAAGCCTGTTCATAGAGCATAAACTTCAGACAGCATCAATCCCGACGCTCTACTGAAAGGTGGTTTCCTGTTTACGGCAACACGATGCAGGGACCGTATTCACGAAAGGGCTTAAGTCAGTTTTTGATGACCAAATATATAGCAAAAACTGACTTAAACCCTTTCGTGAATACCGGCCCAGAAGAAGTTCTTGTAGACGTCTACGATATATCCCCTTCCTTGGCATTCTTGAAGACCATGCCCTTTTACCAGCAGATTGCTGCCGTGACTTAATTCCTAGACCTTTATTCCGGAATGTCTTGACGAGCATTTTGAATAAAGGAAATACAACTATGGATTCTTGACATAATTTATTTCATTTCATGGTCAAATGTAGTTTCCTGAAAGTAATAACGGTGCATTTGGAGTGTTTGTCTGCACAGCTATACTGGGAAACAAACGACAATTTATCTATTCCGCTTCCCCCACTGGTTTTCAATATGTTCGTATTTGATTTATTTTCTATTTTTGCTAGAATGATTTTGTATGGCGCATTTTGTATCTGACGAGGTCGATTCCACAACCTTCTAGACCTATATTCCAGAATGTGTTGACGATATATTGTTATTAAGACTATAGTAGCGAACGGTCGTCACTGAAAGGACATTTTAGCAATATAGGACAAACATGTGTCTTTAGATCTGTAAACAGATATATCTGTGCACATTGCCATGTTGGCAGGTTGCAATTGCGCCATCTGAATTAGAGTTATCCCCCTTGTTTCAGCTAAGATGTCCATATTGTATTTACATACACATATATGCTACGCTCATTCTAGAAGTGTTGTTATGTCAAGGAATAGTATATTGATATAATATTTGTTTTATTTGTGCTCATTATTGACTAGAATATAAGAATGTTATTCATTCGTTTTCGTCTTTCTTCTTGTTATGTTCAACTTCCACTTTGTAAAATTATTTTAATGTAATAGTAACATTATATTATGTTTTAAATATAGAATAAAACATACGTTTACATCTTGTTCTGTGTAACATTTATGAAAACAGAAGTATGTATCTATTACATTTATTTTTAATATTTCTAAAATACATCTCTCTCATCTTGGATTTGACACTGATAGATTCAACATGTTTGCACATGACGTGAAGGTTATGCTGCATTTGTTCGGAAAAAACGCAAACAAAATCACCCCTCAGTCATACCCTGACGTAAGTAATAGGGAATCAGGTAATCAATTCAAAATCTGTTTGAATGGTTATCTATTCCGAGTGGAGGAAAAAGAGACCCACAAATACCCATGAAGTCTCACAAATAGCTCAGACATGAACGTGAAAAGATCTGGTTTCATCCACCAATCATGTCTTACTTTTTGTTTAGACGAACGATGTCATTCGTAAGCATCCCTGTTCCATTGCATAAGCCCTGTTATCAACTGTCCGCCAACCGGAAGTAATACGCTTAACAGAGCATGCGCGGAAGTTTTCTTGGGGGAAATTCTTTTGGAATCTATGGACTCAACACATTAGTTCGGAGGTTTAACCAGCTTTTGTGACAGCAGTACTTTGACATGGTGTTGACATGTTAGCATGTGAGACTCGAAAGTAACGGAATTAGGCGATGCTTGAGCTGAGAACTGCCACACACTTGCAGCTCTTCATCGTTGAAGCCTTACCGCCTTGTCCCAATCACACCGAAACACGCAGTTTCATCCGTTAGCGACTATTCGACACTCCGCTCACGATTATGTAACGATAAACTTGATCGGTTAGATTCGCCTACGTTAAGTCGGAATCTCTTATTTCATGCTAGCGTGTGGAGATTCGTGAGTTCTAGCTGCACGGTTTGAATGGATGTGGTATTGAAGGGGTTCGATGTGTGCTTTTTGTGGATGTGGATAGCGTGATTTTGGACTTAAACAGATCTACTGTGATTAGTCTATCTACTTGCATCCTGTCAGTATGTGGGTTACTGTCTAGGTGTTTCAATGCAAAACGTTGATCAATTACATCAGTATATCAGGAAATATGTTTGCCGACATTTCCTAGCCACTAAAACCTAGGGGGTCTATTCTTGAAACGTTCTTACGAACTTCTTAACCTAAGAACACTTCTTACCTATTCATATATATTATGGTTACGAAATGTTCTTAATGTAAGAAGTTCGTAAGAAGTTTCGAGAATATACCCCCTTGACTGTCCACAAAACGGCGTAACTCTAAGCCTAAAGCTGGATTCATACTTTTAGCGGCGTCACACGGCGCAACTCGCTAGCACACGCTTACCGGTGTAGCAGTCCCCAAACACTCTAGATTGAGCTTCCTGTGTGAGTGTTTTGAGGATGCTACACCGGTAAGCGTGTGCTAACATGTTGCGCCGTTTAACGCCGTTAAAAGTATGAATCCAGCTTTAGAGTTCCGCCGTGTTATACTGAACACGGCGTAACTTTAAGGACATGGACTTCAACAGTACATTAGCAATAGTGTGGTCTATAGCTAGCTCAAAGGTTGGAGTTAATGTTACCTTAGGGTAACGCCTTTTTGTACAGGACTGCTCTGATCTTGAAAAGAAAAATAATCACTATTTGGTATTTCATATGTCAAATTAAAATTACTCAGCTCGTAGGCAATTGCTCACCATGCGAGGCTGGTCTGCGACTTATCAATCCCGTAATTGGTTCATGGCCAGGCAAGCGATCGGCTATAAGCATCGGGACTTTCTCAACGGTTGTTTGAAACGTTGTAATCAGTTCTTCCTTGACGATGTAACATTGTGCGTAAAGCGGATACACTAACGTCAATGATTACCAAGACGATATGTGTTAATATGCAGAGGGGTAACACTGATAGAGGGCGTACAGTATGTCGTACAGTATGTCCTTATCACTGAGACCCTCCGAATTAAGTTCGCGTATCACTGAGGTGCAGTTAATGTCATGACCAACCTCTGCCATAGATTACGGCTTACGACGAAGTTATGGTTGTTTTTGAGTTATGTCATGCAGTAAAAAGATAGGTTGGATTGCGGTTTCCAATCTCCATTTCCGTGTATGTTATGTTTCTCTATCTGTCTGTCTGTCCGTATGTCTCTCTCTCTGTCTCTGTGACCCTATATGTGCCTCTATCTGTGTGTCTCTCTCTCTCTCTGTGTCTCTCTCTGCATCTCTCTCTGTCTGTCTATCTATCTGTGTATATATAGGTGTGTATCTCTCTGTGTGTGTATCTCTCTGTGTGTGTGTGTGTGTGTCTCTCTCTCTCTGTCTCTCTTTCCCGTTCTCTCTCTCTCTATCTCTCTATGTGATTATTTTTATTTCCTCTATTCATCTGATAAAAGGGGCAACAGGGTTGTACTTATAAATTATGTATATTTCTTAAACACTATTTATTGGGAAAACTTCCGGGATCCACGAAGAGTCACCTTAATGGCTATCTGAACATGTCCCCGACTTATTAATTACACCAGATATAATGTAACATGTAATACAACATATCATATCGCATAACAACATGATTGGCACGTTACGTGTTAAGTAATGCTGTCATCGCCATCGGCCCTAGCAGAATTTGCAGGCCGTGGATACCTGAGTTGCAGAGTATAATGGTTAATAACATATGATTCACGTGGCTCGTAATGGTGTAGATCCTGATCCCACAATCAAAGGTTAACCTCGATATCAGGATCAAAGATCTCCCTTCCTTCACGTGCACGATGACCTGCAAGACCCGAACAAGGTCATCTGTTAAGATAACAGGTTTCTCGATCCAGATTCAGATTCTATTTCGGCATCAGGGGCCCTATTCTCGAAACGTTCTTACGATCTGCTTAGCCTAAGAACGTTCTTATCTTTATCGTAAGGATACCTATAGATATCATGAGATATTCACGTTCTTAAGCTAAGAAGATCCCAAGAAGTTTCGAGTTCTGCAAAGTTGAACAGTGACGCTGATCTTGCATAGCGTCGACTTTAGCAATTTCAGTTAACTTAGCTGACGTGCCCGTTGACCTTAACGTGTCCTTGAAGAGCGATGATTGCAATCACGTGGTAGATAGTGACACCTGGAGAGATCAGTACCCGTGCTCATAAATAACGAAGAGCAAAGTGATGTGCCCTGAGAATATATATTAAGCGTTCACCATGGTAGGAGGGGAGAAACGTGGTTATTGGAACTTGATGATCCAGGGGTTATATTACGTATGGATACTACATAAAGATGGATAATACTGATCGACGATGGCCATGACCTTGACCCGTCATCGTAGGCAATATTAAATTTAATAATATGGGATTTATTCCTCCAAATTTAGAGTTAATGATGATTTGATATATCGATATAATGGTAAAACCGTATCGCACACATGTGTAATAACATTGTTTAGATAGACACGAAACATGTTTCGCGTAACGATAAACGTAACCAGCTGTTGCACTGTTTTCTGTTTTCCGACAACGCACATGTCAAAGAAAATCATCGAAAACACTATTTTTGTTTAGCTAAACACTGTTTTTCCTTGCCGTGTACGTTGGGATTTGAGCACATTCACGTATATTGATACTTCCTCAGAAAATTACGAATGGTTCAAGTAATACCTCAACCCCTTTATTTTAACTTTGAAAATAACAATCATTAAGGATCATCAGAATCGATAACAGACCTTTGGTGCAGCCTCGAAATTACGAGACGTTTTGAGTACGATTTCATGCTCAAGGTGGATGGGGATTTGTGAACAAAGCTAAATGCTTTGGTACTAAAGGATTTTTTGTAATCTCAGGGCCTGGGTATCGTGTCTCGAAGCTATCATATCCACCACTAAACCATAGCGCTCTCATAAGTGCATGATCCCCATGCATTAGAGCTCGCTAAGAGTAATTATATTATGGTCTCGTAGTAGATATGACAGCTTCGAGAGACGATACCCAGGTTTACATTCTAGAAATGTTTCATTGGAATTGAACCAAGTGGGCAACAGTGGTAGGACGTAATGAGACGCAATATAACACATCAAGGACATTGTGACGGAATCATATATAATGTGCAGCTGAATTGAATGTTAAATTTCCTGAAAGAAAAAGAATACAATTGAAAAGTTAAATGTATAGGTGCGTTGCCTCGTGGTTTCCATGAACATGAAGCTAACGTGAAACCTTTGCCGCAGGTTCACAGAAACCAAGCCGTGACCCAAATGGATACTTGCCTTTTAAGTACCCCCGGTGTCACGTTTCTAAAGAAAACAAAAATGTGTTCATATTATGGACGATGATGAAAGCACAATACATGTACATGAAACGCATGACGTCACAGTATGCTATTAGTCTAGTAGGTCATTAGTAGGTTAAACAAGTGATGGCATCACCCGCTTACACATTACGGGAAATGTCAATCCGTAATCTGAATTATTTTGAAGGTTTCTGTATTTAAATATAGTGACTATGGCTGTTTACCATGAAATGCCAGCTATTAACTCGACTTATTTATAAATTGTCGAAGCGGTGAGCAATCTGTAATGACTTGAAATATTATTCCACACCTATTATGCGCATAGTCACGATGAGTGGAATTTCAACGGGGAATCAGATGTTCTTAAAATTACATTTTAGATTAGCTGCAACTACATTATAGCTTAAGCAAAATGTATAATCAATACAAGTCCTCAAGACAGCAACTATGGTATCGCATTAATATTATAGCAATTCAATTCAATTTTATTTTCTCGTTGACCACTAGCAGTGGGATACGAGACATCAATACGTAAATATTCATACATAAAAAAAATATTCAAGATAATTGATGGACATGTAAATGTGTTTTACTTTAAAGTATTCATTATTAGGGATGCAAATTGTGAAAATGTGTGAATTGTGAAATATTGTGAATGTTGAAAACATCAAATGGGAATTTCTTTTTACGATAAATTGTGTTTTTGAAGGTAAACAGATGCAGCCATTAGTTAGTGTTAGCCGTTACAATATCGTGTCTATGGTCAGAGAAGGCAACGCGCGTAGATAAATAGTGAAACTCGTCTACAATAGCAAGATAATTGCATAATATCCATGCACGTATATATCTATGGGGGACCTACCGCCCACTTTCGACGTAATAGCTTTTAATATTGACAAATAAATAGATCCTGGGGGAAAGCAAGTACAGTTCGAAAAGAAATATAGTGTCTTTGGCACATTGTAGTAATAGCCTGTTAGGACGTTTTATTATATGATATATCCATACTTGACAAATTTGTCTTTCAGTGTTCGTTCTATATCGGCTATTAAAACTAACTTAGTATGTCTATTGGGATGATCAAACACGTCAACTAGTAAGTTGTTAACCTACATGTATATTATACACATACTGTTCTTAGTGTTCAATTCCCTCATTGGGAGCTGTGTTGAATGACCTTGCATTGATTGCCTATTCTTTTTCTCTGTTTCTTTCACTAATAAATTAGAGCCAACCCATTTCTTCTTCCACACCACAACACCGTTAAGAACCCTTTTTTAAAGTTTTGAAAATAGATGCTATCTAAGTTCATGTGTGTGAGTAATTCGATGTCGTACTAGTTGAACCTTCTACGATGCATCGTAATGTGTGGCGTAATGTATGCCTCTTGAAGTTTGCATTATGGAATGTGTAATAAATATCACAGGACAGATTTCGTAATGGAATGACGCCCTCAACAAAACCTATCAAAATATACAGTTCGTTCACATTCTACGTTCACTGAACGTCTAATGAACCTTATTAACTCGCGCTTCTGCTACGGCTTCAGATTGGGGGAGGAAGGCAGGACTCGACTTGGTCATGAATATCTGTTGAGTACAGACGAAACCTGAACTTCTTTTGGTTGAAATTGAGAGAGAATAAAAAGAGCATACGGTTTGAAGGTTTCCATTAGGTTCGACTTGACGTAAATAAAAGATGAAAGCTGTATAGATCTATATCCCTGTAAACATGGTTGTTTTGACTCTGTTTACGGAAGTAAAACTTGAGGATTAAACCCATACCAGAATTTAGATGGAAGTAAATTTGTCTTGTCGTGGACTGTTGCTATAGGTTGGTAATTGTACATTGAAATTTGACATATATTGTGGGTGTGGGTCCGCAATAAGAAGACAACCTAATGGGTACGGTCGATGGGTACTAGGTGATGTACTTGTATATGATGGTGGACGCTCGGGCGGCCTATTATATAGAAACATTTTTACGATCTCAGCTAATAACAGAACGTGCGTGACATCTTCATCCTGGCTACTATATGAATCTTTAAATGTTCGTCGTTTAGTTACTGCAATGAGCGTACATAATATTATTTGGATTAATGTGTACTTTTCCTAGGAAATGTGTAATTTGCCCTTAGAATAAATGTCCTGTCGCGACAGGGAGAAAATAGTGAAAGAGCAGCGGACAAAGACTGGTTGCATATAGGCTTTGAACTGTTCTTCTATTTTCCTTCAGGGAAACGTTGTGTCTCATCTCCACATCAACATTATACTTGATCTTGATGTGTTTTCAATGGGCCTTTACAAAGGACTAAAAACAGCGTCCTCAAAACACACTTCCAATGTCCTCTAGACAGAAATATTTCACATTTTGCTATGCTAATTAGGTTCTGGAATTCTTCACATTACTGAAGTTGGCACATAGGAAAAACACTATTGAATTTGAATATTTTGAATTACTGCACGTGTGAAATGAAAACATTAAGTCATCTGAATATTTTGAGAAATAGTGTGTGGTTTGCTTCTTCTGAAGTGTATAATGCCATTCAAAGCTCATTTGCATTTGTTGAGATAATGGAAGATCTCGTTGAACGAGGTATCGTGGTACGTTACGAAGCCTCATGATCATATATAGATTTCAGAGTTAACTTTCGATGTTTATTTCCCCGTGTATAAAATCCAGAATCTCCAAATTGAGGATGTAATGCCTTAACTTAATATAATATTAATGACCCCGAAAAGAAAACCCCCCTCTTTCATCAGGGATGAAAAGAAATCTAATTGATCACTCATGAGTTCACTTTCCAGTATGGAAGGTTAGCGCGAATAACAATAATATACTATAAACTGTGACTGCTCTTAAACTCAGTAGTGTAAATAGCAATACCCTGGCCCTGACGTTTAGAAGATGACGCCAAACAACCGTTCTAATTTCGCCACGTTGGAATTCATCATTGTATGAAAACCTCATCAATAATTTAATTTAATCACTTCCTGTACATGACATAGTGTCATTGATTTACAATGGTCATCATTATGAAATGAGTGTTCCCTTGTTTTGTGTTGTGTGGACTTTACTCGCGGGAGTTCAGTAATTCGCATACAGGTCCCAACTGTCCTACAGCTACGCGACCTTATTATTTTGATTTATTTGTTATGTACTTTGATGTTTAATATAAAACGCGTAGTTATATATATATAACGCGTGTATTCCTATTCATACACTCGCAATCAGACTGTTTGCGTTTATCACCGGCGTGATTAAGTATTGATATACAGGTTAGTATCTTCCGCAACAAAGCGTTACCAGATATTCTAAAGTGTTAAATAATAATAATAATTATTATTATTATTATTATTATTATTATTATTATAATAATAATTATTATTATTATTATTATTATTACTACTACTACTACTACTACTACTACTACTACTAATACTAATACTACTACTA